>CAUJGJ010000332.1:740000-765000 GCA_963170055.1 Halisarca cf. caerulea | reverse complement strand
TTTGAATACGACGTACAGTCATTTTCATTTCATTTTGTTGCAGTACGCTTTCAAAAGAACGCCCGTAAATACGTAGATACGTTACACACGTATTACATATTTGAGTATGTACGTAAGAAAAGCGTACAACGAAAGTACGTACGGAAGAAAAATGGATGCAGTACGATCGTAAACCGTTCAGTTTAGTAATGAAAGTACTGTACATATTCAACATGGCAGAAATTATTTCTGGGAAGAATACTGACACGTGTATGCACGTATGTACGTACAGTATGTGCTCACATCTTCCTGTACACCCACATCTAATCCTCTTCATTTGTTGTATATCTGCACATACATACGTATGTACATACGTATGTACATACTACGTATCTTGATACATGTTACACCATCCACATATGTACGTATGTATGTACGTACATACGTATGTACATGCACATACATTGTACATACGTAAGTGTGGACATGTACACATGCATATGAGTGTCCCTCCTGGTCTGTATGGGTGTAGACCTATGATTAATGAGAAGCTTGAGGACAAGACATGTGGAGATGGTCCCAACCTGAGAGCAGTGTTGGAGGATGATCAGTGTCTGGTAGAGCTCTGCAACGGTTGTCTTGTGAGTACTGTCACCAGCACCACTAGCACAGTACTGCAGGTGGTGTGTGTGTACGTACGTAAGTTTGTACAGTTGCCTAGTGAATGCTGCCACTAGCACCCAGTACTACAGGTGGTGTGTACATGAGTGTGTACAGTTGCCTAGTGAATGCTGCCACTAGCACCCAGTACTACAGGTGGTGTGTACATGAGTGTGTAGAGTTGCCTAGTGAATGCTGTCACTAGCACCCAGTACTACAGGTGATGTGTAGATGAGTGTGTAGAGTAGTTCATTAGAGAAGCCAGGATAGGAGTATCAAACTCTGATGCACTCACAATTTTATGAGCGTGTATATACGTACGTACATGTACGTATGTACATCTTCCATCATCATTATGTATGTACGTATTCTTCCTCGAATCTTCAGGAGTGTGTTGATCTGGCATTTGAGAAGGCCGATGACTATGCCAGTAGGTTTGAGCCATTCCGTGAGTTCTACCAGAGCAACGAGGACCTAGACCTCACACAGCTGAAAGAGGACCAGCATGGTAGGCTCCTTGCTTGCATGTACTCTAACTCTGTATGGCAGGATTCTTCCTAAAATATCCTTAGACATACTAATGTGTACATATGTACATATGTGACCATGTACATGTGTACGTACATATACGTACGTACATGTACATGTACATGTAATACGTAGTCATAGAGTACGTTTGGAAAGGTTTTGATTTGGCATTGGCATACTTGTTCTTTTGTAGGGACTCTCATAGTCAGGTAGTCATGTTTAGAAATTGTATGGGGAGGGGGAGGGGGGGGGGGGTTAAAGGTATTCTTGGGACAAGCAAGGGGGTTAAACTATGTGTACAATCAGTGTGTGCACCAGTCAGTGTATGCAACATGAATATATACATTGTATATATTCATGTTGCATACACTGACTGGTGCACACACTGATTGTACACACTGACTGGTGCACACACTGCTTGTACACACTGACTGGTGTACACACTGCTTGTACACACTGACTGGTGTACACACTGCTTGTACACACTAACTGGTGTACACACTGCTTGTACACACTGACTGGTACACACACTGCTTGTACACAGCACTGACAGTGTTGTCCTTGTGGACCTATCCTCTCTTGTCCAGACGTTATGTTCTTCAAGCACTCACTGGTCAAGTACAAGCGACAGCACAACCAAGCTCTGTCCTGCCCCAAGCTGAAGGAGATTGGGATGATACTGGTGGACTCTAATGACCTTCGAGAAGAGCTGATTCCCAACCCTATGAAGTGTCTGGAGGTAACTTACGCACCTTTATACTTTGCCCTGCATTTGGAGTGTGTTAATAGTACTAGCAGCATCCATGCATACTTATCCTACTGAGCAGAGTTTGTATATACGTATGTATGTCACTACGCACTTGGCCTATACTGCCAGTATCCAAACTTGTTCTATGCCACAAGTGTCCATACTACCATTGCCCATACTACCAGTGCCCGTACTACCAGTGCCCATACTACCAGTGCCCATACTACCAATATCCATGCTACCAGTGTCCATACTACCAGTGCCCATACTACCAGTGCCCATACTACCAGTGCCCATACTACCAGTGCCCATACTACCAGTGCCCATACTACCAGTGCCCATACTACCAGTGCCCGTACTACCAGTGCCCATACTACCAATGTCCATACTACCAGTGTCCATACTACCAGTGCCCATACTACCAATATCCATACTACCAATGTCCATACAGTGATACTACCAGTGCCCATACTACCAATATCCATACTACCAGTGCCCATACTACCAATGCCCATACTACCAGTTCCCATACTACCAATGTCCATACAGTGATACTACCAGTGCCCATACTACCAATGTCCATACTACCAGTGCCCATACTACCAGTTCCCATACACTGAGGCCACCAGTATCCATACTTGTCGTATGCTTTGAGTGTGGTTACTAGTGTTGTGCTGTGTCCGCAGGCAATCCAAGACGTCCTGCCAGTACAGGCTAAGGAGGTTGCAGACCGTGTGATTCAAGTTGCCCAAGAGGCTGTGTTCAAGCTGGACATGGAGCCCACCAGCACCATGGACTACGTCAATCTGCTCACCTTCTTGGAGGAGATTCAAAATCAGATGGAACAGCTGGAAGAAGATAGCGACATTGTCCGACAGTTGTACGACCTGATCGATAAATATCAAGTACCATGCCCACCTGAGGACCTGGCCATGTATCAGGTACTACAGACATCACCTGTACATAGTCCAGGGCAACAAGCATCGTCTGCACATACTACACACACACACACACACACACACACACACACACACACGTACGTACACACACACACACACATACACACACACACACACACACACACACACACGTACGTACGTACGTACGTACACACACACACATACACACACACACACACACACACGTACATATGTACGTACACACACACACACACACACACACACACACACACACACACACACACACATACGTACGTACGTATACACACACAATATTGATACAGGGTTCTGATTACTTATTTCCATAGACAATGCGACCTGCAATGAATGGATTGAGGATGTCCGTTGACAAGTCTGTTAGTAACAGAGAGCAGAACATCAGCAAGTTCTGTGCTCACCTGGACAAGGACATAGAGGAGCTGAATAAGGAGGTCAAGGAGATCAAGAACACTGCACAAGTCAGTGAACCACACCCACCCCTACCACCAAATACCACACCCACCCCTACCACCAAACACCTCACCCACCCCTACCACCAAACACCACATCCACCCCCACCACCAAACACCTCACCCACCCCTACCACCAAACACCTCACCCACCCCTACCACCAAACACCACATCCACCCCCACCACCAAACACCACACCCACCCCTACCACCAAACACCACATCCACCCCTACCACCAAACACCACACCCACCCCTACCACCAAACACCACATCCACCCCTACCACCAAACACCACATCCACCCCCACCACCAAACACCTCACCTACCCTTACCACCGAACACCTCACCCACCCCTACCACCAAACACCACACCCACCCTTACCACCAAATACCTCACCTACCCTTACCACCGAACACCTCACCCACCCCTACCACCAAACACCACACCCACCCCTACCACCAAACACCACACCCACTACTACCACCAAACACCACACCTGGTTCCACCCACTAACCACTCCTTCCCCCAGGATGGGAGGATACTAGACTGTGAGTCGTCCACTGAAGAAGTGCAAACCTTGCTTTCCGGACTCACCTCAAAACTGGATGGGCTGCAGGAGAAAGCCAAACAGTACAAGACACATCAGAAGAACTTTAAGGTCAGATGTTTTCTAGTATCTATGGTCAGATGCACTGCATGTATCATACGTACGTACATGCGTACATTATATAGAATCAGAATGCTGCCCACATGGCCTGACATGCATACATACGTATTGCAGATGTACACATACGTATGTATGAGGTAATGTGCATTTGTCTTGTGTAACTGATTTTGGGACTATTAGGTGTGTGTGTGTGTGTGTGTGTGTGTGTGTGTGTGTGTGTGTGTGTGTGTGTGTGTGTGTGTGTGTGTGTGTGTGTGTATGAAAGCACATACTGTTCTTTTGCAATTCTATAACATTGTCAGTCTTACCTGTTTATGGATATCCACATTTGTTCATGTATGTACGTATACTTTTCAAGGCTCTTAACTTTAGATGGCACTGTATACGTATGTGGTATATTGCATGGGCGGATCAAAGAGCCCACCTTGAGGTACTTCAGCTATTACATGTGTGTGTACTATGAGATCCTGTGTGTTCAGGTTGAGGTGACAAAGTTTGAGGACCTCGAGGACACACAGAATGAACTGAAGCTGAAGACAACACTTTGGAATGCACAGGGAGAGTGGGACACCTACCAGGAGGAGTGGATGGCTGTGAGGATTATGTATAGAGGATGTATATATATACTCTTTGTGTATTCACACATTCATTCATATGTAGATACGTATGTACATACGTATGTACGTATGTACGTATAATGCATGTGTTTTTTGAGTATGCACATACTGTACATATGTATACACAGTTCTGTGTGTATGCTGCCCTGTGCGTACCGTGTTTTCATTCATTTGAGAGCTGTTTGTACGAGTATTGTACCTTAAAAGTTGTGGTGTGTAAGACTTGTGGGTACCTACGTATGTAGTGGACACCTTTGGTATAGCATTTGTACATATGTACACTTCCCATGAATCCAAGTCAGTGTTCTCCCCAGGATTTAATTAAGACATGTTAAATATGTACATGCGTACGTATGAACGTACGTACGTACATGCATATGTAGTATGTATACTGTGTGTATAGTGTTCTCCCCAGGATTTTATCAAGACATTTTGAATATTATGTGCATTTTGAATATGTACATACGTACGTACGTATGTACATATACTGTACATAGAATGCATCACAAACTGCTTGCAGCTTCAGGTTGGGCAGTAGCTTGATTTGTACTAAGCATATATTTTTAATACTCTATGAATGCACGCATGTTTTTCATACAAATAGCATTAAATCTTAAGGCATGTTGGACCGACATGCCTTAAGATACCTGGGGAGAACACTGCAAGTGTACGTAGGTACATTTGTATGTTTCTAAATACGTGTGTGTGGATTTAAGGGTGCATGCTTTTGCATACAAGCATAAGTGTGTACATATATACGTACCTACTGTGTGTGCGTGTGCACATACGTTTGTACATGTGCGTATGCAGTACCTCTGTCACACACAGTTCTTCAATGTGATGTTCTGTGTGATCTCACACTTATCTTCAACACCTTGCCACCAGTGTCCCTTCAACGATCTGAAGCCTGACAGTTTGAATGCTACAGTGATGAAGTACGTTAAGACAGTTTACCAGCTGGAGAAGGGACTTCCCCCCAACTCTGTTGTGCCCAAGTTGAAGGAGAAGGTTGAGCTGATGAGAGACAAGGTACCGGTTGTGACGGACTTGAGAAACCCTTCACTGAAGAAGAGACATTGGGAGAAAATTGAGGAAATTGTTCAGCAGAAATTTGAACTAGACGAACTTACCCTAAAGGTTCTAACTGAATTCAATGCTTTTGAACATGCAGAGCAAATCCAAGAGGTATCAGGTCAAGCATCTTCCGAGGCCTCTCTAGAATCAATGTTGAAGAAGGTGGAAGACTCCTGGAAAGCAACAGAGTTCATTGTCCTTTCGCATCGTGACTCAAAGGATGTGTTCATCCTCGGAGGTACTGACGACATCCAGGTGGTACTTGACGACAGTATGGTGAACGTGTCCACCATTGCTGGATCACGCCATGTCGGACCCATCAAGCCTAAAGTTGACGAGTGGAGCAAACAACTGCAGCTCTTTTCTGAGACACTTGTAAGGACTGCAGTTTTATTATGTGCATATGTACATACCTACCTACATACCTACATAATACCTACATACGTACCTACGTACGTACGTACGTAGGTACAACCCTGTACATGTGCAGTATGGCATTCAGCTTGTGTCAGTGCATGTGTGTGTTATGGTTCTGTCCCTCTTTTGCTCTGTACTTGGAAATATGTAGTAGAAATTAAGACACCTCCATATATGGAACAGTTTGCTGTGGTCCCAATGGTGTTCTTATTATAGTGGTTTCCCTGTACGTATGTATATGTATTCATACAATGATGGCGTGTATTCAAGTACAGAATATGCTATTTGTATACATACATTTTGTGTACATTACCTGTACCACATGTGTTGCGTACCACATGTACTCTATGCCACATGTACTCAATGCCACATGTACTCTATGCCACATGTACTCTATGCCACACGTACTCTATGCCACATGTACTCTATGCCACATGTACTCTATGCCACATGTACTCTATGCCACACATACTCTATGCCACATGTACTCTGTGCCACACATACTCTATATCACATGTACTCTGTGCCACATGTACTCTATGCCACATGTAACTCTATGCCACATGTACTCTATGCAACATGTACTCTATGCCACATGGTCTGTTTTAGGACGAGTGGATGGAGTGTCAGAGGAATTGGCTGTACTTGGAGAGCATTTTCAGTGCTCCAGACATTCAGCGTCAGCTTCCCAATGAGGCTAAGATGTTCATCCAGGTGGACAAATCATGGAAGGAGATTATGAGGAGTGTTCACAAGATACCCAACGCCCTCAGAGCAGCCACAAGGCCAGGTACATATTGATGTACCCATGTTATGTGCTGTAGACTATATGATGGTGTGCGTGCGTGCGTGTGTGTGTGTGTGTGTGTGTGTGTGTGTGTGTGTGTGTGTGTGTGCGTGTGCGTGCGTGCATGTGTGCGGGCGTGCGGGCGTGCGTGTGCATTAATCAGACTGAAGATGTCAAATTCCAGAGATCTCACTCTACTGCTCTTGTTAAGCTTCCTTTGTGTATCTGATGTATCTCTCCTCCATCAAAGGTCTACTGGAGACGTTCAAGACAAACAACAAGCTACTGGATGAGATACAAAAGTGTCTTGAGGAGTACTTGACTGCAAAGAGACTTGTCTTCCCAAGGTTAGCTGAGAAGTCCAGTATTCCTATCTGCACATTATGTATTTCGTACATACGTATGTATGTATGTACGTATGTATTTGGAAGGGATTGATTTGGGCTTACATGTTCACGTACATACGTATGTACATATGTCCAGCGGAATTGCACTTACATACATAAGTACTAAGTATACATGATTCATGGGGGTGTGCTATTTTTCATGTACGTACGTACGTACGTATACTTTTATGTACATACAGCATATATGTACGTCATATACGTACGTACGTTTGTATATGATGTTATAGTCACCAAATGCAAGAGGCAAAATAGCAGTCTGGGCTGCGTTAGACTACCTGTGTGTGTGTGTGTGTGTGTGTGTGTGTGTGTGTATGTGTGTGTGTGTGTGTGTGTGTGTGTGTGTGTGTGTGTGTGTATGTGTGTGTGTTGATGTGTAAATGCATTCTCTTACATGATGTACGTCAGTTTGTCTGCTCCTCCCTTGTGCACCTACTACACTGTAGGTTCTTCTTCCTGTCCAATGACGAGCTGCTGGAGATCCTTGCTCAGACCAGGAACCCACAGGCAGTGCAGCCTCATCTCAGGAAGTGCTTTGATGCCATTGCCAAGTGAGTAAGAAGACTGAGCTTAGTACATGAGTAACATGCTCATACGTGTGTGCATATGTAACAACCCATAAGTTGGAGGGGGGGGGAGGGGCATTGTTCAAGGGTTGATGTGGGGGGAGATTGTTCAAGGGTTGTGATTTGCTTGAGCATCGAATGCCTCGATCCTGTAGGCTTGATTTTGGCACAGCCCCTCCTACTGAACCAGGTGGACCTGAAGTCAAGACCAATGACATCCTAGCCATGCTCTCACCAGAGGGGGAGAGGGTGCCTCTGCAGAAGGTATGGATGTGCATATGTAAGTACGTACGTACGTACATGTACGTACGTATCTACATACATATGTGTACTGTATGTGTAAGTGTTTGACAGAGCAGCCTTTATGTATGTATGTACAAATGAAGTGTAGTAAGTGTGCACACATGATACGTACGTACGTATGTGTGTAGTACTTACATATGTACCTGTACATGTTCAACTTGGTACTGTACAGTATATACATACGTATGTGTTAGCTGTTAAACTACTCATTTATGTTTGTTGTATTTACTCTGAAGAATGTACATACGTAAGATTGCAAGCGTACTGTGTTTCTTTAGGGTTTGAAAGCCCGTGGCAACGTTGAGCAGTGGCTAGGTCTGGTTGAGGACTCAATGATGGTGTCCTTGAAGAAGATCACTAAAGCATCTATCGCAGACTATGAGGCCAAACCACGTCACGAGTGGGCAACTCAGCACCCTAGTCAGGTCGTCCTCACCGTCTCACAAATCATGTGGTGTCGGGACCTCACAGAGTCCCTCACTAGTGAGGACGTACTAGAGGCAATCAAGAGAAGCGAGCAGCAGTGTTTCACCAACCTCAACAAGCTGGCAGAACTGGTCAGAGGGGTGCTGCCCAAGCTTGTACGAAACATCGTCGGAGCTCTCATTACCCTGGACGTGCACGCCAGAGACATTGTCACCACAATGGTCAAAAATGAAGTACGTACAATCATATGTGTGTGTGTGTGTACGTGTGTGTGTGTGTGTGTGTGTGTGTGTGTACGTACATATGTACATATGTGTGTGTTTGGTGTTTGTGTGTGTGTGTGTGTGTGTGTGTGTGTGTGTGTGTGTGTGTATGTGTGTGTGCATGTATGCGTGCATGTGCATACTGTATGTAATATGTACACACATACGTAAGTATGTACTTTTACGCATCGAATGTTATCTGTATAGGTGAGTGGCCCTCAGGATTTTGAATGGATCAAAAACCTGAGGTACTACTGGGATGTGGAGATCGACGACTGCATTGTTCGAATGTCCAACTCACGCTATCTCTATGGCTATGAATACCTGGGAGCTTCACCAAGGCTGGTCATTACACCACTGACTGTGAGTTGGTGGTGGTGTTTGTGGACATATCTCTGTGTGTGTGTGTGTGTGTGTGTTTGTGTGTGTGTGTGTGTGTGTGTGTGTGTGTATGTGTGTGTGTGTGTGTGTGTGTGTGTGTGTGTGTGTGTGTATGTGTATGTGTGTGTGTGTGTGTGTGTGTGTGTGTGTGTGTGTGTGTGTGTGTGTGTGTGTGTGTGTACATTTGTGTATGTTTGTGTGTGTGTGTGTGTGTGTGTGTGTGTGTGTGTGTGTGTGTACTATGTACGTACATATGTATGTACGTACATATGTATGTATGTATGTTGCATCCTCAATTGTCTGACAACTAACTCACTTGAGCAGCATCTGACCATTGTGTAATCATTAAGATTGGACCATATAATGTAGCACACATTTGAGCCGGCTACTGTACCAAAAGAGTAAAACTGATTTTACATACTTGTCAAAGTACAGAGAATGCATACATAGGTATTTGCAATCTCATCATGCCCCTTTTCCAGACATTGTTGGATTAATTACAATTGATTTTGCATGCAGGGGTACGTAAGTATGGAATGTAGCCTCCTAACTTTCAAGGTTGAGTGCAGAAGTGTGAACGTGTCAGCTCAATCCCCCTTCTTGCTCCGTTCAGGATCGCTGCTACTTGTGTTTGATGGGAGCCCTTCAGCTGGACCTGGGTGGTGCACCAGCTGGGCCTGCTGGTACGGGGAAGACAGAGAGTACAAAGGATCTTGCCAAAGCCCTTGCCAAACAGTGTGTTGTGTTCAACTGCTCTGAAGGACTGGACTACAAGGTACAGTGAAACCGGTACCTGTATAGAAGGACCACCTGTCTATAGAGACCACTATAGGCTGGTCCAGGACCACCTGTCTATAGAGACCACTATAGGCTGGTACAGGACCACCTGTCTATAGAGACCACTATAGGCTGGTACAGGACCACCTGTCTATAGAGACCACTATAGGCTGGTCCAGGACCACCTGTCTATAGAGACCACTATAGGCTGGTACAGGACCACCTGTCTATAGAGACCACTATAGGCTGGTCCAGGACCACCTGTCTATAGAGACCACTACAGGCTGGTCCAGGACCACCTGTCTATAGAGACCACTACAGGCTGGTCCAGGACCACCTGTCTATAGAGACCACTATAGGCTGGTCCAGGACCACCTGTCTATAGAGACCACTATAGGCTGGTCCAGGACCACCTGTCTATAGAGACCACTATAGGCTGGTCCAGGACCACCTGTCTATAGAGACCACTATAGGCTGGTCCAGGACCACCTGTCTATAGAGACCACTATAGGCTGGTCCAGGACCACCTGTCTATAGAGACCACTATAGGCTGGTCCAGGACCACCTGTCTATAGAGACCACTACAGGCTGGTCCAGGACCACCTGTCTATAGAGACCACTATAGGCTGGTCCAGGACCACCTGTCTATAGAGACCACTACAGGCTGGTCCAGGACCACCTGTCTATAGAGACCACTATAGGCTGGTCCAGGACCACCTGTCTATAGAGACCACTATAGGCTGGTACAGGAATCACTAAAGCAATGCTATTTCACCTCCGCATAAGGACCACCCGTCTAAATAGATCACATCTACGTACGTACTTGGTCCCGTGAGTGGTCGTTGTATGCCTGTACTACTCTTTATTTACAGGCCAATGTCACTGGTAAGGGATCTTTGGATCTTACCTGTGGAAATTATTTGCACAATGATATCTGAGGGCAATTTTAATTATTGTAATTCTCCTCTTAATGCCGCCAGTCGTATTAGAGGTGTTACTGGAGTATTTGCTCTGCTTCATTGTCGCTTGGGATCACGTGTGGCAGTGCGCGTGTAATGCTCAATATATAAAATTGAGAATATTTCACGTTCCACCGTACTGGGGCTGTAGCTCAGATGGTAGAGCGCTCGCTTAGCATGCGAGAGGTACTGGGATCGATACCCAGCAGCTCCACTTTTTTTTCCTTTTTTTTTTCTACACAATTCATCTCTCCCTCAATCAGGTGTGTTGTCATGACAAATTTACCGGATAAATTTATGTAATTCTTCTGCTATTCTTTTGCAGATGATGGGTCGTTTCTTCTCGGGTCTTGCTCAATCTGGGGCATGGTGCTGTTTTGATGAATTCAACAGAATTGACATTGAAGTGTTGTCTGTTATCGCACAACAACTGATCACCATCAGAAATGCAAAAATTGCTCGGGTTAGTACTCATATGTGCATAATGCCATGGACCACACATGTACAGTGAAGCCTCTGTAATCCAACACCTCCATAATCCAACATTCTATCTAATCCGACCATCTTATGATGTACAGTCACCATACTGATGTATGCTTAGAGTCACTCCGTAATTTAACAACCTCGTAATGTGGTCCTTTTTTCCAGCCCCACTGAGTATCAGATTGGAGAGGTTCCACTGTAAATGTGTGTACATTTGTATGATTATTGTCTCCATATGATTTTAGTCACCCATTCCCCCAATTATTGCTATGAACGCATCTTGAGCTTCCAGTCCATCCTGAGCATGATATCCTGTGTGTTGTGTGTTGTCATATGCGAATTGCAGCAAGTTCATGTTGTGTACATACGTACGTAACTCTTTCATTTTCATTGATGCATCGTGGATCATTTGCAGTCTGAGCGATTCATGTTTGAAGGACGCGAGATCAAGCTCATACGAACATGTGCAGTCTTCATCACTATGAATCCTGGCTATGCTGGACGCACAGAGCTCCCGGATAATCTCAAGGCTTTGTTCAGACCATTTGCAATGATGGTCCCAGACTACGGTATGGGAGAATACTGTACTGCATGTGATCATGCAGCTAACGTTATGTGTCATTAGATTGTGCTAGGGACGGGTACAGCTTTGTGTAATGGGGTGCATGGTTTCTTAGGCAGTGCCTGTACTTGAGCACTACAGCTCACCTGCACTTAGCACTATAGCTCACCTATACTATAGCACTACAGCTCATCTGCACTACAGCTCACCTGCACTACAGCTCACTTGCACTACAGCTCACCTGCACTACAGCTTACTTGCACTACAGCTCACCTACACTACAGCTCACCTACACTGCAGCTCACCTGCACTACAGCTCACCTGCACTGCAGCTCACCTACACTACAGCTCACCTACACTGCAGCTCACCTGTACTACAGCTCACCTGCACTACAGCTCACCTGTACTACAGCTCACCTACACTGCAGCTCACCTGTACTACAGCTCACCTGCACTACAGCTTACTTGCACTACAGCTCACCTACACTACAGCTCACCTACACTGCAGCTCACCTGCACTACAGCTCACCTGCACTACGGCTCACCTACACTACAGCTCACCTGCACTACAGCTCACCTTCACTACAGCTCACCTATGTACACTGCAGCACTACAACTTATCATATAGAACATGAACTGTATGGTTGTGCAGCTACATATACTGACATGCTAAGCAAGAACCAGACATTTTTGTGTATATTGGACAACTTTGTCGACCATTTTACATTGGGGGAAGGAGGGTCATATGATGAAGTACGTATGTCCATTTGTTCTCTGTAGCTCTCATTGCTGAGGTGATTTTGTACTCAGAAGGATTTGAATCCTCCAAGAACCTCGCCCGGAAGATGACTCAAATGTACAAGTTGTGCAGTGAACAGCTCTCCCAACAGGATCACTACGACTTTGGGATGAGAGCGGTGAAGTCGGTCAGTTGATGCACACTACATCTGTACATCACACTGCTTTCTGTGGCTGTGTGTATTCACCCTATTGCTGCTGATGAATATGGTCACCATTGGGGGCTAATTTTCCATCCTTGCCATATATATTGTAGACAAGTTGTGTTTTTGGATGAATTTCTTGAATAACGGATTATTAATAGTCCTTTTAGGTATGGCTGCTATATGAACTGCTTTAAACAGATGTTGAGATGCACTAATCGCTGTTGACAGAAATTCAAATGGATTTATATCTCTATCTGTGTTTGGCCACCCTATACTATCCTCTTCAAGAGAAATTTTTGTTCCTGTATTGTTTGGATACATTTACGTACGAACGTACAAACTGTATTTGCACATGAGGAACATGTGGTGTACGTATGAGTACTGTGTGTAATTGCACTCTAACCTACTGTACATCCAGGTGCTGGTAATGGCTGGTCAGTTGAAGCGTGACAGTCCTCATTTGGAAGAAGATATTGTCCTCATCAGAGCACTGAGGGACAGCAATCTACCCAAGTTCCTTGCTGATGATGCTGTTCTGTTCAGGGTGTGTGTGTGTGTGTGTGTGTGTGTGTGTGTGTGTGTGTGTGTGTGTTTGTGTGTGTGTGTGTGTGTGTGTGTGTTTGTGTGTGTGTGTTTGTGTGTGTGTGTGTGTGTGTGTGTGTGTGTGTGTGTGTGTGTGTGTGTGCATGCATACTATCCAAACTATGCATGGAAATGTACATTCTCATGTGTGTACACACTTGTTAACATTTGTACGTACATGCGTATGTACGTATATGCTCCTTTGTCTGTTGCTTTCTGCACTATACAGGGTATATTGTCAGACTTGTTCCCCGGTGTGGTACTGCCTGAACATGACTACGGACGACTACAGTTGGAGATTGAAAAGGCCATTGTAGCAAGAGACCTGCAGGTACGTACAGTACGTATGTACGTACAGTACGTATGTATGTACATACGTACATACATACATACATACATACGGCACACATGTACGTACAAACATATGTATATGCATATGAATGTTGAGTATATGTATTCTAGTGTTGATATACGTACGTATATGCATGAGTACGTACGTATGTTTTTGCTCACACAAATGCAAACTTGAGTACATGCATGTACATACAGTACGTATCTGTGTGCATGAAAATGTATGTGTGTGTGTGTGTGTGTGTGTGTGTGTGTGTGTGTGCGTGTGCGTGTGCCATGTGTGTGCATTTGTGTATAAGTGTGTGCATGAGGTATACATATGTACGTACGTATGTGCGAGTGTGCATGTCCTTTCAATGTGTGTGTGATTGCACCCTTGCACATGTACTATATCTACCGTACATTGTGTAAAACTTTGTGTGTGGAGAAGTTCATATCTTTACTGAGTGTATCCTCACCATGATTGTAGCTGGAGAAGTGTCAGGTGAAGAAGGTGATTCAGTTGTTGGAGACAATGATGGTCAGACACGGGCTCATGTTGGTGGGGCCAACCGGAGGAGGCAAGACCACAACCTACGAGGTGTGTGGGCAGATACATATATGTATACGTACATGCACTCACTAGCGTACATGTATATGTACATAGTTGCCATGAAGTTGCACATGCATATATGTATTTGTGTCATGGTAAATGGAGAGATTAAAGGAAAAAAGTGGTTGGTAAAAGCTCTACAAACCACTTTTGATTAACCGTACAGCACACTTGCAACCAAAGTCATTAAGAACCCCTGATAAACAATTATCTTCATTTCCTTTGACCTCTCACCATTGCACAAGATCACTGGTCAATGTATGAGACAAATTCATTAGTGCCATCCCATGACACAAGTTAGTTATATTCCTCCCAAGCAGGATGTGCAGCTATGCAATCACGTTTTTCTTTAATCACCTCGGGCTGACGCCCTCGGTGATTAAGGAAAAGTGTGATTGTATTAGCTGCACATCCCACTTGGGAGGGAGACAACTGACACGTATGTACACCAATATACATATGTACGTATGCTCATATGTACATACGTAGTTGCAACCATTAACATACAGTGTACATGCATGCTTACTGCTGTATACAGTACATATTTGTTTATGTAATAGTTGTATCCTGCCTTGGTGTGCTACAGCAGCCTTAAAGTGCTAATTAATTGACCGAGGGCGCAGCCCGAAGTCAATTAATTGGCACTTTATGCTACTGTAGCACACCAAGGCAGGATACAACTATTATGTGTCATAGTGAAGCAAAACACTGCAAAATGTGACAATTGACAACTACTAATTAATGAGGCATGAATGGGTTTTGGCTGGCAGGAGATTGACAAGACCCTTGACCTGGGCTACATCAGAGTAGCAGGGCTACATCGTGAATGTAAGCCCGCGGTACTGTTTGATCCACCCAACTTTCGCCCCCGCACCATGACACATAGGAAATTGTATGTATGTGATATATGTACATACAGTACATACACTAATACATGCAGTGCACATGTATAGACACCAATGTAATGCGTGGAGGAGTGTGTCTGGCAGTGCGAGACTACGTACATCTTGTGCTTATGTTTGTATTAGGTTCTCAAGGATACCTTGACCAACCTCCATACCCTGAAGGACCCAAATCCATACTACCAGATAGTGCGCACCTATGTGTTGAACCCCAAGGTACGTATGTAGGTTCCTGCCTTCTCTGTGTGTGTGTGTGGTGTGTGTGTGTGTGTGTGTGTGTGTGTGTGTGTGTGTGTGTGTGTGTGTGTGTGTGTGTATGTGTGTGTGTGTGTGTGTGTGTGTGTGTGTGTGTGTGTGTGTGTGTGTGTGTGTGTGTGTTTGGTGTGCACACATTTATGTATGTACATGTAATACATGTGTGTCTAAAGGATATGTACGTATTTGTCCACTAATCCATGTACCTGTGGGTCTGAAGAGTATAATGTAAATGTATGGGTACACAGCCCATTCATATGTGTACATACGTACGTACCTACCCATACTCGTGCATATGTACATCTGTGCATACATGCATACATACGTACGTACGTACGTACATATATATGTATGTATGTCTGTGTATAAATGCTGACTGTTCCTTATGTCTAGTGAAGGTACGTACATTTGTATACATCTGTGTACAGCATGTACAGTATGTGTAGACTAACATATGTCACAAACATGTACGTATGTACGGTATCTTTGGTCCCATTCTCAGAGCATTTCAATGGGTGAGTTGTATGGAGAAGTAAACTCACAGACGTTTGAGTGGCACGATGGTCTGATGGCTACAATTGTCCGTGAGTGTGTTAAGGTACGTACACACGCAGTGTTCAGACACTGTCCGACCATTTTGGCATTTTGACCGACCCAAACCCAAAAAGGTTTGGGTTAGACATTAAATTTTGGCTGCACACTACCTAAATTCTCATTTGATATGCACACAGTGATGTTACCAAGTAATTTGTATATCCAAAAAACTTTCCAAACAAATCTGAAGTTGTCTGACCCAAAATGATAATGCTAGGACATTTGTCCATCCACCATTTGCTGCTTACTTCTAACACTGTACACTTACGTACATGTACGTACATCTCCACCAGTGCACTACTTACTGTACACAGTGTGGGATCCCTGCAATGCTAACAGTATACATATCACTATTTTTGTATATGCATATGTATGTACGTACATACGTACATACATGTGTGCTCATACGTACATGTGTACAGTATGTACGCATGTGACTTTGATCACACGAAAATGTACAAACATTGTACACGTGTATTGTGTATGTGTGTTTAAATCCTCTTCACAGGACACAACTGATGACCACAAGTGGATCATCTGTGATGGTCCCGTGGATGCTCTGTGGATTGAGAACATGAACACGGTGCTGGATGACAACAAGATGCTTTGTTTGGCCAACAGTGAGCGGATCAAGCTCAACAACACCATGCACATGGTGTTCGAGGTCCAGGACCTTGCAGTGGCCTCACCGGCCACAGTCAGCAGGTACAGCTACTCACAGGCACACACTGAAGCAGTATGGGGGAGCAACCTTGAGTACACAGTAGGATCTTAACATAATATGTACGTACGTGCAATTGAATCCTGTATCGAGGAACACTTGTAGTGTAAACTTCACAATAAGAGTGTTCTGCTCTGCATTACAGGAGTGGACTGCGTATGTAAAGATCCTACTGTGTACTTGACTGTATAAGTGTTTCAGTCATGAAATTTACCCTCTAGTTTGCCTTCTCTTATTTGGCTGGCTATAGTAGATTTATGAAATAGTGAAAAAATTTTACTGACCTTGGATTCTTTATATGAAGAATTCACTTTTATATCCTCTTGTAGTGAATTTGAGTGGTTGTTTCTTCTCCCGGCTCAGGTGTGGTATGGTGTACGTGGATCCCAATGAGCTGCGGTGGATGCCGTACATGAAAACATGGCTGCAGAAGTTTCCTGGGAAAATGAGAGAGGAGACAAAAACGTACATCCTAGGCCTGTTCAGCACCTACATAGACCCAGGACTGAAGTACATCAAGAAAAACTGTGCACAGGGCATTGACCAGGTACGTACAGTGTGTGTGTGTGTGTGTGTGTGTGTGTGTGTGTGTGTGTGTGTGTGTGTGTGTGTGTGTGTGTGTGTAGATGCTGGGATTTTTGGAGTCTAGATATGTGTACGTACGTGTAGGTAAATTTTCCAAATCTCTTTCTGGTGGGGGAGAGGGAGGGGTGCAACCTTTGCATGGTATGAGATTTTATTGTTGGCCGAATATCATATTGTATGCTATGCTCATGTACTACATACATGCAGCATGTACAGTGCATTTGTACATATGTACATATGTACGTACGTATGCATGTGAACTTGCTACTAGGGCCACTGTATCTCTGGTACACACACACACACACACACACACGCACACGCACACACACACACACACACACACACACACACACACAATACTCTTTCTTGTCCAATCCCACTCTATATACCTCCCTTCAGGTCGACATCAGCAAGGTAGCCACCTTGTGCTGCCTGATGGATGCACTAATCCTTAAGTCCGATCCTCCGGTGGACCTGACTGCCGAACCCACCACCCTCCATCCCTTCATCGGTACTCTCTTCTTCTTCTCCTACGTCTGGGCATTAGGAGGGAACTTATTTGAGAAGTCCATGGATTCTTTTGACTCCTTTGTCAGGGACTTGTTTTCTGATACACACGATGTGAAGGTGAGTACAGTAGGTGTGTACCATATACGCTTTAATTTTCGCATGACTAAACTTTAAAGGTATTTACTGATTTTCGGCCATCTGCGAAACTATACGTACATCAGTGAAAGTTTAGATTAGGCTATTGTGCAATGGCAAAACATGGCTGCCTGCGAATTTTTTAAATGTGAAAATCGCTAAAAGCCAAGATCCACAAAACTATCACCCCGCAAAAATTAAAGTGTAAATGGGGTATAGTTGCATTGGCTATACACATGTACAGTATGTATGTACTGTACATACTAGTCATTGTAACTGCTATTTGATATTGTGCATAAATTCAGGCATACATTGTGTGTATATATATGTACATATGTACATACATATGTACATACAGTTTGCATATCATAATATAATGTGTGGTACATACGTGTTGTATTGTCCCGCCAGATCCCAGGAGGTGGAGACGTGTTCAGCTATTATGTTGACTATGAGACCAAACGGATGAATCCCTGGGACAAGATCATCCCGGACTTTGTCTACAATCCAGAGGTACCGTACTTTGACATTCTTGTCCCAACCATCGACACTGTCCGGTACGGTTTCCTGTTTGAGAAGATGGTATCTATTCACCGTTCTGTCCTCTTCACTGGGATGACTGGTGTTGGAAAGTCGGTCATCACGAAGGGCTGTTTGAAGCAGCTCCAAGACAGCAACAAGTACGTGGGGACTGTGATGAACTTTTCAGCTCAGACCACCAGCAAGAGAACTCAGGAGATCATTGAGTCAAAACTGGAGAAAAAGCGAAAAACCATTCTCGGTATGCTTCTAATACTTCATCATTGTACACGAAATTGTCCATAGGGTCATACAGTACATATGTACATATGTATATATATACGTACATACTTATGTTTATGTGTATGTACAGTATGTGTGGACAGTGTACTCGGTCCATATCCACTTATTTATGTGTGTGTGTGTGTGTGTTTGAAGGAACTTATGTACGTACATGCTTGCATAATATTCGTACTATACGTATGTACGTATGTATGTATAGTACGTATGAGCATACGTATATCCAAAGATGTAAAGTAAATCTGCATGTATTGCAAATGCAGTTCATGTACTGTGCACAGTAGGTAGGTATGAAGTGCTTACAAATACCAAATCACCAAGATCTACATATTTGGTCAGATTGCTACGTACATACACTGTATATGCACTTTATGTGTGAACTACTTTTGTACGTATGTATGCAGTACAGTGTACTTGTGTGCTCATGTGCAGGTGCCCCACCTGGTAAGGAGATTGTTCTGTTTGTGGATGACCTGAACATGCCCAAACTGGACACGTACGGATCACAGCCTCCTATTGAACTGCTCAGGCAATATCAGGTATGTGTGTGTGTGTGTGGGAGGGGGTGGGGGTGTATGCATGCATGCGTCCGTGCAGTTATTTGTGATTGTGTATGTGTACACATGTACGTACGTATGTGTGCATGTACTGTTATGTATGGATGTGCATGTGGATACTCGTGTGTGTGTGTTTTTGTATACATACGTACTGTATGTACGTATGTACATATGTACATGTTTTGTAGATTCATATGTACATACTGTACTACACTCACTGTGCCCCCCCCCTCTCCACCCCATACGCTCATGTACACAGGACTTTGAAGGCTTTTACGACAGGGACAAGCTTTTCTGGAAGAGTATTCAGGTACACTACCAGCCATTTCACTACTTGTGTTATTGGAGTGACTTCACTCACAATATATTGTTGTGTATGTGAGATTCCATATTCAGTAGTAGGAATTTCGGCACAAGAATATTGCATGATTCCACTCTGAATCCTATGTTTGATGGGTTTGATTTTATAATTTCTAGTATTTCCAATAATTTCACTTTTTATAGGCTTTGGTCAAATTGATTATGTATATTAACCTATGACCCAACATTTTTATAAGTTGTTAATTAACAAAGTGGCAAATGATCCAAAGGGAAATATTGTACATTTAATTAGATCTCAATGGTCACAATTTTTTCCCTCTGTAGCAGCCAGCGTAGTAGTAGCCTCTGTAGCAGCCAGCGTAGTAGTAGCCTCTGTAGCAGCCAGCGTAGTAGTAGCCTCTGTAGCAGCCAACGTAGTAGTGGCCTCTGTAGCAGCCAACATAGTAGTAGCCTCTGTAGCAGCCAGCGTAGTAGTAGCCTCTGTAGCAGCCAGCGTAGTAGTAGCCTCTGTAGCAGCCAGCGTAGTAGTAGCCTCTGTAGCAGCCAACGTAGTAGTAGCCTCTGTAGCAGCCAACATAGTAGTAGCCTCTGTAGCAGCCAGCGTAGTAGTAGCCTCTGTAGCAGCCAGCGTAGTAGTAGCCTCTGTAGCATTTGCTTTCCTACTCTACAGTACCAATGTTGTGTATTCGGGTGCATAGGGTTTCTTTCACTGTTGTAGCCTCTGTTCCTGGGGTACCTGTCTTCTACCCTACATACGAAGTTAACCAGACAAGCACAGTAAACAGTGTGTACGTACGTATGTACGTATATTAGTACGTGCATGCATGTAATTTGGTGTTGAAATGTAGTATCATCCTCCAGATTTGCCCCCAGATGTCCTGATTCTATTGACCTTGCAATCAGCGAGGCTAGAATCGTCTAACTTTATTATATTAATTACTATATACATTGTGTACTAACCAGATATTAGGTGCTTTGTACTAATTAGTTATGTATTTTGCATGTCATTTATCTCAATTACATCATTTTTGTATAATTTTATTAATAATTGAGAAACCTCAGTGTGTACTGTGCACGCATTACATACTGTGACGTACGTACATACACATACATATGTATGTATGTTATTGCTGTTCTGTTGTCATGTACGTATGTACTGCATTTAGGATGTGACCATTTGTGCTGCCTGTGCTCCACCGGGTGGAGGTCGGAACCCGGTCACTCCGAGGTTCATACGTCACTTCAGCATGTTCTCCATCCCCTCTCCATCAGAAGTCAGCCTCAAGGTCATATTCAAGGTACTGTACTGAACACACAGATGCATCATGAGTTTGTACAGTACATGTGTGTATGTGTATAGTATGTGTGTGTGTGTGTGTGTGTGTGTGTGTGTGTGTGTGTGTGTGTGTGTGTGTGTGTGTGTGTATGTGTATACGGTAGTACCTGTGTATGTGTATAGTGTGTGTATGGTGTTGTGTGTAGTAGACAGAGGACTTCTCAATGCTTGCTGTGTCCTCTCATTGACTGTATGTCCACTGACTGTACTGCCCTCTCTCATGTGCAGGCTATCACCAAAGGTTTCCTGGCTGAGTTCACTGAGGAGGTGAAGACGTTGGCAGAGCCCATGGTGGATGCAGCTGTGGAGATCTATGGAAGGATGAGCAAAGATCTGCTACCAACACCAGCTAAGTCACACTACATATTCAACCTCAGAGATTTGTCCAAGTGTATTCAAGGTGTGTGTGTGTGTGTGTGTGTGTGTGTGTGTGTGCGTGTGTGTGTGTGTGTGTGTGTGTGTGTGTGTGCGTGTGTGCGTGTGCGCATACACACATGTTTGTGTGTGGATGATCGTTTGTGTGTGTTTTTGTGTGCACACATATCAGTGCATGTGTACATGCATTCATGTGCATATGTATCTCTGCCACCCTTATGTTTGATATACTGTACGTATGCATGTATAGTATAAGGGAACTCCACTGTATTGTACATGTACGTACGTATGTACATACAGTATGTACAATATTGACATACTGTGTATCCGGAAATATTGGCAACATTTTTAATTTGGCGATTTGGCGGACAGGATCAAAATCGCCAAATTTCTATCACCAAATTTACATAGATCTACTTACTATGCTTTGTCCTTGCTGTTCAACCGCCAAATTTAATTTCCACCAATATTAAATTACAGCCTAATCTTGGGAAAATCGCCAAATTTAATGATCGCCAATATTTGCAGATATACGGTTATACACAATATGTAAAATGTCATATGCATCTACGTACATACGTACATGTACATTGAAGGGTATTGTGTGTTTCCCGTGCAGGCATTCTTCAAGGAGACCCAGGTGTCATCAGAGACAAGGGGCAGATGTTCAAGCTGTTTTGCCATGAGTGTCAGCGTGTGTTCCACGATCGACTCATCAATCGAGAGGACAAGACCTACTTCAACACCATTCTCTCTGAAATGTCCTCTAGATTCTTCTCTATGGTAAGCTGTGCACATTGTATGTCTGGGTACATGCGTGCGTGTGTGCATACGTACGTAAGTGCATGTGTTCATACATGGGTGCCTGCATGGGTGCAAGCATAGTCAGTCACACACGCATGCTTGGGTATGTGTGTGTGTGTACGTATGTGTGTGTGTGTGTGTGTGTGTGTGTGTGTGTGTGTGTGTGTGTGTGTGTGTGTGTGTGTGTGTGTGCATGTGTGTGTGCATGGGTGTATGCATGTATGTAAATATAAAGTAAGTCAGGTAATGTGCATTCTCTATGTGTACATCTGTGGGAACCAAGCAAATTCCACAAAGTACAGTATGTATGTACGTACGTTCACTTTCTTCCTTTGGCTTCCAGGATGTAACTCCTGAGTCTTTTGAGGAGAAACCCATCATTTTCGGAGACTTCATTAAAATGGGTGCTTCAAAGGAAGATAAGATGTATGAGAACCTCGCAGACATGAAGAAAGTCAATCATGTGTTGAATGAGGTGTGTACCCTATATAGTACACACTGTATGTACGTATGTACATGCTTATTTTGGCACCCACATGGGCACAAACGTTTTACATTCACACACACGCGCACACACACACACATACACATACACAAACACATGCGCGCGCAAGCACACACATACACACACGTGCACACACACACACGCACGTATTGTCACATACGTGTACTGCATCACCATGTACTGTTTATATATACAGAACATTTTGTACATGATATAGTATTTGGATGACTTCAACATGAGTTCTTCGAAGGAGATGAAGTTGGTGTTCTTCTTGGATGCTGTTGAGCATGTGTCCAGGATTGCTCGTATGACCAGACAACCCAGAGGAAATGCACTTCTTGTTGGAGTTGGAGGAACAGGGAAGCAGAGTCTAACAAGGTACACGCACACACATAGATACGTACGTATGTACATGTAGACACAGCATGTGTTAGTTATCCCCCCTCCCTCTCCAAGCAATGAGTGTGGCTAATACTAGCACACTTCTCTTTATCACCAAAGGCTTCTGACTCCACTGATTAGCGACAAGTGTGATTGTATAGTTGCATGTCCTGCTTGGGAGGGACCTACGGCAGCTGTGTAGTTGCATGTCCTGCTTGGGAGGGACCTACAGTAGCTGTGTAGTTGCATGTCCTGTTTGGGAGGGACCTATGGTAGCTGTGTAGTTGCATGTCCTGTTTGGGAGGGACCTACGGTAGCTGTGTAGTTGCATGTCCTGCTTGGGAGGGACCTACGGTAGCTGTGTAGTTGCATGTCCTGCTTGGGAGGGACCTACAGTAGCTGTGTAGTTGCATGTCCTGTTTGGGAGGGACCTATGGTAGCTGTGTAGTTGCATGTCCTGCTTGGGAGGGACCTACGGCAGCTGTGTAGTTGCATGTCCTGTTTGGGAGGGACCTATGGCAGCTACATGACTTGTGTCTTGGGATGGCACAAATGAAGTTGTCCAATACTTTAATGTGTGTAATTTTCCACAACAGTGAGAGGGCTAATACATTGATATGATATGAGTCCCGGCAGAGGTGCGGGAGAGTTCTTGGATGATGTTTCCTTGAGTAAATCTCTAGACCATCATGCCATCATGGTGGTTGTTCATACATTGTGTCATACATACGTACGTATTTTGGACATTATACACCTGAATGAGCAACCATACTCTATATCTCTACTGTACTTGGTGAAAGTTCCTAGCCAAACCGCACACAAGCATGACAGGAGTACTCGTGTGAGTGTAGTTTAACACCCAAAGCCTTGTCACTATTTCTGCACTGCCTAAATATACAATTGAACACACAATCAAAGGGTGATTTGGGAAAAAGTTGTCTTTTACCCCATTTCTGGGAGAGAATTTGCCCTGAACCTCAAATGTGTGTCCCTCCTGTACTATAGGTTGGCAGCTCACATCAACGGATACAACTGCTTCCAAATTGAGCTGACTCGAGGCTACGACTACAAGGCCTTTAGAGAAGACCTGAAGAAGCTCTACACCATGACTGGAATTGAGGGGCAAAACACAGTCTTCCTGTTCACAGATACTCAGGTGTGTGTGTGTGTGTGTGTGTGTGTGTATGCTATTCTGTGCTATTCTGTGCATGTTGTGTGTATGTTGTGTATATGTTGTGTGTATGTGGATGAAATGTGTGTTGTAATTGGTGTGTGCATGTCAGTACTAGCCGTATGTGGATGTTGTGTGTAGTTCCAGTGCGCATGTGAATATTTTGTGCTCAATTTGTGTGTGATGTACATATTTAACGTGAGTACGTATGTATGTACGTACGTTCGTATGTTTGTCCCCCTCAGATTGTTGTTGAGGAGTTCTTGGAGGATATTAACAACATGCTGAATTCAGGAGAGGTCAGTGTAGCAATCTGTGCATACACCACACACAAACACACCTCACACACACACACACACACACACACACACACATACACACACACACACACACACACACACACACACACACACACACATACACACACACGCATACATACATCTTCCAGTATGCCGTGTTTAAATTTCAATACCTAACACCTCACTTGTCCAACCCTCCATACGATAGGTTCCAAACTTGTTTGAACCTGATGAATATGAACAGGTCAT
>CAUJGJ010000332.1:712500-730000 GCA_963170055.1 Halisarca cf. caerulea | reverse complement strand
ATGTAATATATACGTACTTTACATATGTACATACGTACATGTCATATATGTACAGTACAGATTTATTGTGCGTACTTTTGTAGGTAAACTACATACGTAATAACTATTGTCTTTTCTCCTCTACTTTGCCCTGTACTCCTGCAGGTTCTGTGATGTATTTTGTGGTTGCCACACTGGCTGAGGTTGACTCCATGTACCAGTTCTCACTCAAGTACTTCCAGCAACTCTTCAACGCCTGCATTGAGACAAGTGAGAAGTCAAAAGATCTCTCCAAGCGTCTTCAAATCCTCCTGAAGGCATCAACTGAGACAATCTATACCAATGTTGCTCGGGGACTGTTTGAACAGCACAAGCTGATCTACTCATTCATGCTGTGCGTGGACATCCTGAGGGAGGACGGAGTGATCACAAATGCGGAGTGGAACTACTTTCTCAGGGGAGCTGCGGCTGTGGACAAGGAGAGACCGGAGAAGCCAAATGTTGCCTGGTTGAGTGATGCCCAGTGGAGGGCAGTGTGCGACCTGGAAGACACTTTGTCAGTATTCAAGGGGATGAAAACGGACTTTGTGTCAACTCCAGTTGTCATCACTATCAAGGACGAGAAGGTGATATACTGATCAGTTCCAGTTAATCCATTCACGTGCATCTCTGAAGTTTTGAGTATGGGAGAATGAGGGTTCACTTCTCTGCTTGACCCCCTATAGAGTGCACAGGCAGAGTTTACATGTATTGTAGGTATACAGTGAAGCCTCTATAAAAAGGACACCACTGGGACCACTGTTAACTGTCCTGTTTACAGAGGTGTCCTTATTTTGAAGGTTTTATATGTACACATGTCAATGTGAGGGATGTCAAATGGGGCAGAACAGTGGTGTCCTGTTAAAGGAGGTGGCTGCAATTTGGAGGTGCCCTTTAATAGATGTTTCACTGTATTCATTCATTTCTGTGTGCATACAGTATGTACTTACAGTATGTACTGTACGTAAATAGTAGTTTACACACCAGATAGTGCTCATGTGTACACATTTTCACACACACACACATAGACACACACACACACACACACACACACACACACACACACACACACACACACACACACACACACACACACACACATTTACACGACTGCGTGAGAGTAAAGTCTGGAATTCACAGCCCATTTGTGTTCTTCAGATTCAAATGAATCCTGAGGACTTTGATGGCTATGAGGAGCCTCCTCCTTATGTGGAACCAGCGAAGGAAGAAGGAGAGAAAGAGGAGGAGAGGGGAGGTGCACCGCAGGGGATTCGTGGACATTGGGACAAGCGACTCACTGCATTCCAGAAACTGTGTTTGTTAAAGACATTCAAAGAAGAGCAGGTAAGAACGTGTGTCAATAGGACACTCGTCCTTCTCATCTGATGCTATTCTATTGTGCTCTGTCTTTGTATAGTGACTGTGTGTCCTGTACTTGCACAGTGACTGTGTGTCCTGTACTTGTACAGTGACTGTGTATCCTGTACTTGTACAGTGACTGTGTGTCCTGTACTTGTACAGTGACTGTGTATTCTGACCTTGTACAGTGACTGTGTGTCCTGTACTTGTACAGTGACTGTGTGTTCTGACCTTGTACAGTGACTGTGTGTCCTGTACTTGTACAGTGACTGTGTATTCTGACCTTGTACAGTGACTGTGTGTCCTGTACTTGTACAGTGACTGTGTGTCCTGTACTTGTACAGTGACTGTGTGTCCTGTACTTGTACAGCTATTGCATGGTTGTCCTGTACTCATCCAGCTACTGTGTGTGCTGTACTTCCTAATACAACGCTGTGTTTGCTGCAGGTGACATCGGCTGTGTCCACATTTGTGATGGAGAACCTTGGTTCCCTGTTTGTGGAGAGTCCACCCATTGACCTCCCCACCTTGTACAAGGACATCAACAGCACCACTCCACTTGTCTTCATCCTCTCCACTGGATCCGACCCAATGAGCACCTTCCTCAGATTCGCTAAGGAGATGAACT
The DNA here is from genome assembly GCA_963170055.1 of Halisarca cf. caerulea. Classification (NCBI taxonomy): domain Eukaryota; kingdom Metazoa; phylum Porifera; class Demospongiae; order Chondrillida; family Halisarcidae; genus Halisarca; species Halisarca cf. caerulea. The sequence goes on along the minus strand of CAUJGJ010000332.1, from coordinate 727,995 downwards.
ACACAGAGAGGTACATACAGTACATTGCATGTACGTACCATATACATATAGCGGAACCTGCCTAAACCGGCACCTCTAGAAACCAGCATTGGCCTAAACCAGGCAAGATTCTCTGGCACTGATCATTAATTTTTACCGTACAAACTGACCTCTATAGTCCAGCAACCTGCTAACCCAGCACTGTTGTTTATTCCCTGATTACTTTTCTCTCTGTGCCTGCAGAATCCTCTCCATTTCACTGGGTCAAGGCCAAGGTCCCATTGCTGAGAAGATGATTCACAATGCCAGTAGGAGCGGTGACTGGGTCTTCCTGCAGGTGTGTGTGTGTGTGTGTGTGTGTGTGTGTGTGTGTGTGTGTGTGTGTGTGTGTGTGTGTGCCTGCATATGTACTACCATAGACACTATATACTACGTAACCGTAGTATACAGTGTCTATGGTAATACCATCCATTCACTGTGATGTGGTTTGCTAGCTACACTCATTATTCCCTCTTCACGTCCAAAGATATTCTGTGCTCTCATGTACATACTGTACGTACGTATATGTACGTATGTACGTACATATACATGCGTATGTATGTGTGTATATACAGTATTCACATACGTACGTACGTAGTTATTTACCCTATGTATTCCTCTACATAAAGTACGTATTGTATGTGTTTATGTACAGTACATGGATGTGTGTCTATTCCCTCCCTCTTTCTACTACTTTTAAGAACTGCCACTTGGCTGCGTCGTGGATGATTGACATGGAGAACATCATCAAGGGTCTATCAGAGCCAGGCAAGGAGGTACATGCAGATTTCCGGCTGTACCTCAGCTCAATGCCCACCAAGTTCTTCCCAGTCAGTGTACTGCAGAACTCGGTCAAAGTCACCAATGAACCACCAAGAGGTGCGTTCAAGTGCATCTACCAGCTCACCTGTACTAAGTGTAATGTATGCACACACATAATACATACGTACATATGTACGTAGGTATGTACGTACATACATACGTACGTACATCACTATTAGTTTGCGTGTGCTGTGTGTAATGTCAACGCATGCGCACACACACACACACACACACACACACACACACACACACACACACACACACACACACACACACACACGCACACACACACGCACACACACACGCACACACACACGCACACACACACACACACACACACACACACACACACACACACACACACACATACCAGTACACGTGTACTGTGTACTATGTGGCGTATGTACTTGCATCCACAGGGCTTCGAGCTAACATCAAGAGAGCTGTGTATGATATGCAACCGTCATTCTTCGAAGATCATGGTGAGTGATCACTCTAGCTAGGTTCATCGTTTCAATTATTGCAGACTATTCTACCACTCACTCCATCACATCCTGCTGTTCCAGTATGTACAAATACACACGTAATCCTGAATTTCATTTGCATATACAGTACATACTTATGTATGTATGATATGTATTAACATTGTATAATCCCATGTGAGTGCTCTGTCTACTGGTTATTTTGGTCTGTCTGCAGTTCTCGGCCTCATGTGGCGCAAACTTGTCTTTGGCATCTGTTTCTTCCACGCTATCGTCCAAGAGAGAAAGAAGTTTGGTCCTTTGGGTTGGAACATCAAGGTCTGCCACCACTACCTCCTCTTCTGTTCAATTGAAGGGATACTATGTGGAACTTGGTCACTGTCAGATCTAGTCTCATTTTGCTACAGAGCACATGCACTATATCACATCACCTGTTCTCTGTGTGTACGTGTATATACTGTAATACACAGTGTATACTTGTATACTTAGGTACATGTTCGATTTTGTCCGCTCTGCTGTTCACTTTGAAGTGGTACTATGAGGAATTAGGCCACGGTCAACTCTAATCACATTTTGCTCCAGAGCATGCACACATGCTGTCACCTCACCTGTTCTGTGTGTACTGTGGATACGGGCTTGTACATATGTGCATGCTTCAGTGTTCACTAGCTGATGGTTCCGTCTACTCTACTCTCAGTACGAGTTCAACGACTCTGACAGAGAATGTGCTTTGGATAATTTGAAGATATTTCTGGAAGATGGCGAGATTCCTTGGGACGCCCTAATCTTCATCACCGGAGAGGTTTGTGTGCTCACCAGTCTCGGTTCCATCTCAGGGTGTCACTGTGCATGTCACTACTGCTTATGTGTTCTCTAGTGTTCGTTCATAGATATTCTATACTCCCACAATATCTATACTTACGTACATACACGTCTATCTCAGGGTGTTCACTACATGTGGTTATCGCTTTGCGTGTTTATCAAAATTTGTTTGCTATATGACATAAGTTGCCTGTTGTGTGCAGATCACGTATGGCGGTCGTGTTACTGATGACTGGGATCAGAGGTGCCTCAGAACCGTCTTGAAGAGTTTCTTTGCTCCAAAGACTCTGGAACCTGAATACACGTATTCACCATCTGGTGTGTGGGTGGGGTAGATGGGTGGGGGGGGGGGTAGATGTGTATGTGTGTGTGTGTGTGTGTGTGTGTGTGTGTGTGTGTGTGTGTGTGTGTGTGTGTGTGTGTGTGTGTGTGCATGTGTGTGTGTACGCGCACGTGTGTGTGTGTGTGTGTGTGTGTGTGTGTGTGTATGTGTGTGTGTGTGTGTGTGTGTGTGTGTGCGTGCTTGCATGCTTGTGTGCGTGTGCGTGTATGGATGTGGGTATTTGTCTGTAACCTGTATGGGTGTCAGAGTGGATGTACAGGTGACATGTATTGTCTCCTCGAGAGGGTATACTGGAGTGTCTGCACAGTATCTTCTATATCCACATGTTCTTATCACCGTTGCTGCCATCCTGCAGGTACCTACTATGCTCCTGATGCCGACACACTACAAACATACAGAGAGTACGTAGACAACCTTCCTTATTCAGACAATCCCGAAGTGTTTGGCATGCACGACAACGCCAACATTGCTTTCCAGGTTAGCCCCCTCTGTGTACGCATTGAGGATGGTCTGTGTGTACATGTGTACTTTTACCCATTACAGCCACTGTATGTACACACAGTGGGTAATGTGTGGATGTGTTATAGCTTAGAGCTACTTCCAGCAGACCTGTATGGTGTACAGTTACATATAATATACATGCTACCATTATGAGACAGATACGTAATACTATGGGTCACAGTTGAGTATTTTGATAGCATAAAATAGTTAATAAGTATTAAAATGAAATGCATCATGTATTGAAAAATCCCCTCCAATCGATCCAACTTGCCACCAGTATATATGCAAGTTTATATCAAAATGCTTAACTGTGTCCCACTATAGTATCTGCCTCATAATGGTAGCACCTATATATATGTAAATGTAAATATTTGTGACTGAAAACTTTTGTAAATTGCTTCATTTCAGGGGAGGTGGACATGTATGTACATGTATATATATGTATGTATGTAGCTACGTATGTACTGTACATTGTATGCTGTGTGTGAAGTGAACCTTTATGCTGGAAATAGTTAAATGTTTTCGGTACAATCTCTCTCCCTGCTCACAGTCTCAAGAAACGTTCACTCTGATCACAACTATACTGGACGTTCAGCCTCGCTTGGCTAGCGCTGGTGGGGGCAAGAGCAACGATGAGATTGTCTTTGAGCTGGCTGACAATGTACTGCAGAAACTGCCGGACAAACTGGACCCAGACAAAGCCTTACCTGAGCTGTTTGAGCCCAATGAGAATGGGATTATCAACTCCTTGTCTACTGTGCTCCTGCAAGAGGTGGACAGGTTCAACAAGCTGTTAAGAGTTATCAAGGTGTGTGGTGTGGTTGTGTTGATGTGTGTGTGTGTGTGTGTGTGTGTGTGTGTGTGTGTGTGTGTGTGTGTGTGTGTGTGTGTGTGTGTGTGACGTGTGTGTGTGTGTGTGTGTGTATGTGTGACGTGTGTATGGATGGGTAGTGCTTTAGTGTGGGTAGGTTGTTTCTGCTATGGTGTGTGCTGGGGGGTGAAAGAGTTGGTGTTTCTACAGTATGTTGATGAGTGTAGGGGATAGGGGTGCTGCTTGCTCTGCCAATTTTTCGATCCTTAAAATACACCTGTAGAAGCATGTGTGTACTTACATGTATGTACATACAAACTACACACAAACACACATGGATACACAAACTTCTCTTTGTGCTGTTCAGTACATGTGTATATGTACGTACATATGTACTGTAGTACCTACCAATTCTTTATTCTTTCAATGTATTATATCCAGTCTTCACTGAGGCAGATCCAAAAGGCCATCAAAGGTTTAGTGGTTATGTCAGAACAGCTGGAAAAGGTCTACACCAGCTTCTTGAACAACCAGGTGTGTGTGTGTGTGTGTGTGTGTGTGTGTGTGTGTGTGTGTGTGTGTGTGTGTGTGTGTGTGTGTGTGTGTGTGTGTGTTTGTGTACTTTTTACACTTCTTGTGTGCGTATGCCAGCCTGTATTATGGTGAATTAATAAATGCAGTAGTTTGTGATACTAATTGTATTGCTTGTGAAGAATGTCTAGATGTACAGAAGGTGGGCTATTTGCCTGATGATGCTGACACACTACCTGTGACATCGTGTAAGCTTCATATCCCCCCCCCCCTCTTGTATGCATTGTACTGTGTACATAGTCAACCATGTATGTATGTATACCTACCTAGTACCCTCCCCCTCCCCTTCCCCCTCCTCTAGGTACCCGGTATGTGGGCCAGTGCAGCCTACCCCTCCCTAAAGCCTCTCAACTCTTGGGTCAAGGATCTCGTGTTCAGGGTGCACTTTATCGAAGTACGTACCTACATGCATCTGTATGCCCTGATTGATGCATGCACATAAACTGACTTGTACGTACATGTTATATTGTCCACCTGGTTGCACAATTTTGCAGTAGTTGTGAGTGCAAGTTGTCACACATGCGCGCACACACACACACACACACACACACACACACACACACACACACACACACACACACACACACACACACACACACACACACACACACACACACACACACACACACACAGTACTGTACTCAGCCCCTTCACTTCTTTGAGAGCTCAGTTTGTATAATACCACACTATGTGTGGAGTGATGTCTTAGTCTCTACAGGAACTATACATTGCTACATACAGTATGTACTGTGTGTCTATTTTAGACAGAATATTTTTATGTTCCATAGCACTGGATGCTGCATGGCCCTCCGCAGTCCTTCTGGATGTCCGGGTTCTTCTTCCCACAAGGTTTGTAGTCATGTTTGTTAGCATCTTCAGACATATGGATGCACACACGCACGCACGCACGCACACACACACACACACACACACACACACACACACACACACACACACACACACACACACACACACACACACACACACACACACACACACACACACACACAATGTAACTTGATACTATCCCACCTCTCCCCCCTTAGGCTTCCTCACTGGTACACTCCAGAATCATGCCAGGAAGTACAACCTCCCTATTGATGAGCTCAGCTTCAAGTTCACACCGCTGCCCTGCTACCGGTACCAGGAGGACTTCTACAATGCGGCTCACAAGGGAGATGAGGCTATTGCACTGCTGAATGAAGGGGTGAGTGCATGTGTCTCTGGTGCACACCTACATACATACATACATACGTAGTATATCCATATGTGGAATTTGGAAGCCAGCTTCATGTCAAGATGCCTGCTTGTACCCCCTGCAAGGAGTAGCTTACTTAAGGAATGGCCTACTTAAAGCAACATACACTGTGTATATAGATGTCTATTGAGTGTTGAGAACTTTCTTGTCAATCTTACATATTATGAACTACAGTAGTACTCCACGTGCAGGGATGATGCAAGAACAAAATGGCTGACCAAACATTTGGACTTGTCGTAACTGTACTAAAAGTGACTTCTGTATTATGTAAACCTGCCATTAGCTGAGTCTGTATCATGTGCAGCAATGTGTGTGCTTATAATATGGATACATACATGTATATACTGTACATATTCTGTGCAGGTTGACCGTCCTGAGGATGGTGTACTGGTTCACGGGATGTTCCTGGAGGCCTCTCGCTGGGACATGGATCAGATGATCATCGTTGACTCCCTACCAGGAGAGATGAACCCGGTATGTGTTCTAACCCCTCTTGATGTGGAGTGTGGTTTCCTGCATGTATGATTAGACTAGTAGTGACTGTGCATACAGTGTGTGTGTGTACAGTACAGTACAAGGCTTACATGCTGTACAGTTGAATTTGGTTAATACATTACGAAGATAAACTTGATTAGTATATGCCATCAAGGTCCCACTACACAGGTGCTTACTATCAGTGTTGTTTTCAGTACTGTATATGATGAGGTAGGGAGAGAGACAGGAGTATTTATTATCCAGATGAATGTACTATCCCAGGCACTTACTAATCAAGTTTGACTGTACGTACAGCATTTGTAACACAGGTATTTCACAGCATCATCTGTGACCTGTGTACCTTAGAGAGGTCTAGATTATAGGGTTTTGCATGTACTGCAGTTGTCCTTCTTGTTCACTCCATAGCCCTTGCCTATCATGCACATGGAACCGAGAAGGAACTATGTCCAAGATCCTGCTGACTACAAGTCTCCTTTGTATAAGACTGCCGCACGAGCTGGTGTACTCTCTACCACAGGTTTGATTCACACACACACACACACACACACACACAAACACACACACACATACACACACACACACACACACAAACACACACACGCGCACACACACACACACACACACACACACACACACGCATGCACACAAACACACACACACACACGCACACACACACACACACACACGCACACACACACACACACACACACGCACACACTGTGTAGCTTCCTTGTATGTGCATGTTTACATGGTCATTAGTACTGGTACGTACATCTAGGTATATATGCATTGTAATGTGTACCAGCTACGTAAATGTAACTGAATCTCTTTCACTCTTGCATGATCCACTCTTTGTATATTTTTACAATCTTAATTGTACAGGTCACTCCACAAACTTTGTTGTTCCTGTTCAGTTGCCCTCTAATAAGCACCCAGACTACTGGGTGTCCAAGGGTACTGCTCTGCTTTGTCAACTCTCAGAGTGATCATTTGCATTGCATGCTTTGCTGTCATAATACATGAAGAACCAACACTTAATGTACATTATATGCTGCAGTAATACAGGTTATCATTTATTTACCAATAGACACATGGCTTGCACATTTGTTCTGCTGTATAATTCAGCTTGACTTTTATGGTAAAATATAATATTATGCAGATATAATTATGTACAGTAAATGTAATGATGATACTTGAATATGTGTATGTCTAGTCTGATTATTATTGCAACTTGTGTCATATTAATTATAGTAAAAAGCATTTAAAAATAATACTGTATATAGATCGAAAATTATGCATGTATATGGAATATTATAGGCGGATTGACATCAACCACAACACTGATAAGGGCACGTGCAATTAGTATATTGCAAGAGATGTATACATAAATATAGTTTTAATTATAGTGGAACCTAGCTCTATATAATAATATGCATGCATGCAGTCTGATCCTGATCGACACTTCAATGACATATACCATGTACTCTATTAGGGGGAGAAACACCATGCACCATTTTTCATGATTCTGATCGACACTTCAATGACATACCATGCACTCTATTATATATAGTACATACCCTATAGTTAAGTAACTGCGCGCATGCATGTTATTTTATCACTTATTTATAACCATAACGGTTACCATGACATGTATAATATATATATAGTACTGTTGAGTAGTTGAGTTGAGTGATAGAATCTGCAATATAGTGTTATATATATAATTATGCGTATGTGCATTTAATACCCGAATTAATGCATGCAGCACTGATTTAACCCTTTAAATTATAATTGTTTATGAGCTATAGCTAATATATAGCTGTTTATAAAAGAAATCTAGAATAATTGAAAAAATATTATGCAATATATTGTGTATAGTTATTTTCCATACATATTGACCAATCAACCACTACAAAATGGTAGATCAACCTATAGAATCTCAAAACTATGCAATATTATTATAATAGATAATTATTAAAGAGTACTAGAGAAAAATATACTATGAGACGTGCATAAATTATAGCGTCATGATGTAATTTTCTTCTTTTTTCCTGTCAAGACATATACGAGTGTAATATTGGTCATATAATTATAGCTTAAAGTTTATACTCGCAAAGGTTAAATATCATTTTCCAGTTAACAGTCTTTCGCCTTGCCATTCATACACAACCACATAGCATGGCAAAATGGCCTCCTTGTTAAATAAAGCAATCTCTTCTCCTTCTATTGGATATACCTTATCTACACACGGATCTTTCGCTACAATGCTGTTATAGCCAGCTGGAGGAACTTTCATCTCATGCAAGTCCTCAGATACAGCTTTGGGCTCATAGATCTTACCAGCCACAACCTGGCAATACAGCACAGCACGGACACCCAAGTGGCCTTCACTGAAAGTATGGAAATTTAAGGAGTCTGCACCAAGGTAGAATGCATGTCCTAAACGCTGGTAACCCACATGAGATCCTATCTTTTCCGGATCAAACCCCCTGTGACAGATGCCACATACTGAGCAGTCATCCCTGGAACAGAGCGACTTGTTGTTTAGGATATCACATTTCAGTACTGTTCCATGGAAGTACCACTTGATGTTTGGAGATGAAAGAGACTCAGTGTGAGAATAAGCTGTAAATCTCTCCTTTAAAGCTGTATTTTTGACTTGGAAAATTCCTTTGATATCTGCTCTCTTTGGTGGACCAGATCCATTTTCTCTCCCACTTCTCCCCCCATATGCTCGTTGCCATGCATCCAAAAAATTTTGAGCAATCTCATCATCATTGGTAGGTACAAGGATTGATCCACCAGATATCTTCAGAAGCTTTGTTTCAATGTCCTCCACAAACATTTTCTGAGTGTTCTGAAAGGTATATGCATGCACATTAGTAAGAGTAAGCCATGCACGCTGCATGCATAGTTTTGGGCTCTGCATGAGGGCAACCCCCCTCCCCCTCCTGCAGACAAATATGTTGTATGTTATGTACATTTTAGCATGCATTTTTAGTCCACATTCATGCTACTGAGACCTGCAAGACATTGTACATATATCACATACCTCCAGCTTCTGTGCTTGCATTCGGCTGGTTTCGATCATTGACATCTGCAGTGTTATATAGAAGTATATGTATTATATAAGGCTCAGGTGGACAAAATTAGTCTTAATCTTCGCATTATCATTCTTGGGAAAAACAATTTCAGTTTCGTTTGGGCATGTTTTGTAACACAGTATACACTTTAATTTTTGTGGCGTGCATGTATATATTTTACAGATTTATGCTTTAAGTAATTTTTGCATTTTTATATTCGCGGACAGCCATGTTTTGCCATTACACAAGAGCCTGATCTAAATTTTCGCAGGCGTAAATTAATTTTTGCAAATGGCTTCCAATCTGTAAATACCACAAATATAAAATCAATGGCATGCAAAAATTAAAGCATAATATTATACTGGTTGTATGTGCCATTAGACTGTGACTTTCGTTAGACACTATTTATTCAAAGTCTATAGCTGCAGCAGTAACACCTATACAAACATTGCTGGTATCATTCCCGTACTTCAGCCATGCAAAGCAATATTTAAGGACTGGTCTACCAAGCCTCACTTAAAATCCCCATTTTACCTGCATGGCTTGCATTTCTTGCTGTAAGAGAGTCACTGTCTCCTGAAGCTTACACCTCACATCAGATTCTTGCTTCTTGCACTTTGCTACTTCACCCTCAAGGTCCTTGATTCTCTTTTGAAGGTCTGGTTTTTCAATACCTCCTTTCTATAACACATAAAAGTCATTGACCAGTATAGTTCAATGCATTCATGCTACTTTGCATATATATATATATATATATATATATATATATATATATATATATATATATATATATATATATATATATATATATATATATATATATATATATATATATATATATATATACGTATATATATATATATATATATATATATATATATATATATATATATATATATATATATATATATATATACGTATATATATATATATATATATATATATATATATATATATATATATATATATATATATATATATATATATATAATAGAATATTAATTAATATAATAATATATAGTGCAAGTTGCAACTATTGCCTAGGCATTGATATGCTCTGTGCATGACAATCAGAACCTATAGGCAGCAGAACCATAGGGGCACAAGCCCCCCCCCAAGTTTTTTTTGTGGGGGGGGGCACATTTTGTTCAAGGGGCTTTGGAAAAATTCCTTTATATACTTACTTTTGAGCAATAAGTGCACATGTTAGAAGCCTTTATTTATAAATGAAGCTATATTGAGTCCTAAAAAGCTTCTCCATCACAATTTAAGGAAATTGAAAGATAAATATGAAGGTTGTAATCAATGCCAAATTGGCAGTCGTTTTTCAGGATGCCATGCATTGTAGAATCTGATGACGCAATAATGATTATGCATATGATCAACTTTTCTCCGCCACATGTACTTTAGTGTAGCTTGCATTAGTTGTTGTCCCCCCCCAACTAAAAGTATCTTCCTCCGCCCATGGAATGTGCACAATATTACGGACATGTCATACAGTAAATTGTATGGTGCATATATTACATAACTGCACCCTACACTCACCAAAAGTGTCAGCTGCCGATGAACAGCGTTAATGTCTGGGCGGATCTTGCTGTCATCTTGAAGGCACAAGATGATGAGAGGCTTGAGGGCATGGTTCTCACTAAGCAATACAATATCATCGGCTCTTCTTTGGATCTCTGACACAACTCCAATCCCAATGAGAGACACAGTGGGCTCCTTCTGTGTTGCCAGACACAGCATGATAACTCCATGAGAAAAAACATCAATTTTCACGGAATACTCCGGTTCCTTCTTCAGTGCTTCTGGGGGCATATAGGCAACGGTTCCAGGCTGGGTGGAGTTCATGACTTGACCGACGCTATCCAGAATCTTAGCCTGACCGAAGTCTCCTATCTTTACGTCACCCCTATAGGTTAAAAGGATGTTTTCAAGCTTCAGATCTCGATGGACTATCGGTTGGTCCAATCCATGGATGTACTGGATTCCTTTGGCTATCTCAAGAGATAGCTCTATCTGCCGTCCTTCAGTGACTTCATCTTTGCATCGCTTAATGTACTGTGCCAAATTCTCCTTCATCAGATCCATAATCAAAAGTGGCTCGTTCAGCTCTCTGTTCCAGTGGAAAGCGATACATTTCACAATATTAGGATGGTTCAGCAATCGAAGACGTTCTCCCTCCCTCTCAAAGGCTTCGACAAGTCTCGAGTTGTCCTCGGCCTGCAACAGAACCCGGTGCATTCTTTTGATTGCGACGTATTGATGGCGATAGGTACCGACATGCACACTCCCATACGATCCTCGTCCTTTCTCGGCATCTATTACAATATCCTTGATTCTGCCACGAGTGCTTCGGTTGAACTGGGAGCCGCCATTGAGCACAGATCGGTAAAAAGACGCGCGTTCCTCCATCATGGGAGATGCTACGGAGTATATATCTATGATGCTTATGATAGAACCGAGGATAGAACATACAGCTATAGTGCCCGCTAGTCTCGCGGCGCCAGACCACTTCCCCTATAATCCTAGGGGAAGTGGTCTGGCGCCGCGAGACTAAGTGCCCGCAGCAGTAGCCTAATATATCTGTTATGCAACCGTATATGGAACTATATATAGATTGCGATCGAAAGTTTACATAATGTTTTTTTTTACCATGAGTATCGTTAATTGAATACTAACACATAGGGGATCCTTTCAGTTATAGCTCTCCATATATTAGGACACAGCTGGCTTGAATAAGGTCAATCCCATGCAAGATACTATAAATATATATTTCCTTGATCCCTGCATGCATTTCGATACATTTTTAGACCTCCATGCAAAAGCTGGCCATCTCTATTAACCTAGCCACTAGTCTCATACGTCTCGTCCATGTGGAGAGAAGTACGACTACCTCTCCACCTACATAATACAAATGACAAAGCTAACAATGTTGCTGTTTGTATATTATAGAGAGGTACGTTGTCAGTCAGGGGAAGGGAAAAAGGTTGTGACATATAATTGTCTCAAAATTGAAATGTCTATATTTATATTATTTAGGTTCCACTGTATTGAAGTTTGTCCCACCCGTGTTAACCACAGCCACACTTATGTTTACTACTAAAATTTGCATAAAAAATATGTAAATTCAGAATAAGTTGAAATCATTATTAGGCCATACGTAATATCAGAACTAGAGAATATTTAAATTAATGATGCTTTCTTTGTTTTACTCTCGGACCCACAACAAATCCTCCGAAATACTCATCCATGCTGTTCTCAGTAATGGAAGCTTTCAACTTTGTCTGGCTAGCTCTGGCAGCCCCAGTCTTGAATGACTGTTGATCTTGTTGAGGTAAAATGGCCGACGGAGATTCCCTCAGTGCAAAGCTCTTTGCAATGTGTCCGTAGTGCAGGGCTTTCGTGTGGAAGATGTGCTTTAGTGAGCTCTCATATGTGGAGTAGCCACACACAAATGAGTGGTAAGCTGAAGGTGGGGGAGGGAGGGGGATGCATGAGACCATGTGAAAAGGATCTTGCAAACACTTCATGGCTCATACAAAATAGCAAACAATACAACAGGTATACAGGAGTATACATGCATGTGCATGCACGCACACGCACATATACACATGTACCGCTTATATAAATTACACACACACACACACACACACACACACACACACACACTCACACACACACACACACACACACACACACACACACACACACAAACACCCGCCCGCCTACCCACACACACTCACAAACACCCACACCCACAAACACCCGCCCACCTGCCCACACCCACTCATACAAACACCCACACCCACACAGCTACCCACACACACTCATACAAACACACACACACACACACACACACACACACAGTACTGCACATATTGTACACATACAAATACTGTACCAACCTGATTTCGCACGAGCATGATTGTCTTCAGAGCTGAGGACAAACCGCTCAAACCTCACTTGAAGCTCTGTAGCAGCATTCTCAACAGACTAAAGGATAGCAGAAGCATATGAACTACTATAGACATGTGGATGGTTGGAGGCACACACACAGTACACAGCACACAATTATGTATGTATATAATGTGGCATCATAATATAGTGGCATTCACATACACCTATAATTGACTTGGAAAAATAAACAAAATTTGCTGTACCGAAATACACACACACACACACACACACACACACACACACACACACACACACACACACAATAATAGACACCACATACACGTTTCACCCGGCAAGCAATGCTCTGAGCACTAACAAAAAAACACACTTTCTTTGGATTTTTAGGATCTTTAAGTGTCCTCAACAACTCTTCAAGTCCCTTAGAGTTCATTCTGCAAAGAAGTATAGACAACGTGCATTTAGTAATGACTCCACTGCTCAAAATGGGAGACTTAAATAGTAACTTCTGGATGACAACTGATTTAGTTAGAATAATCACATAAGAATTGGATTCTACTAAAACTGACACATTTCCTCCACTACACATTTGCAGTACACATGTGCATGAGTATAGATGGATGAAATGTGATGACAGTCATGAAGAATAAGGGCTCACCTGACTCCTTGCTCTTTGTTTAACACTTGAACAAATTCTGCTTCATGAGGTAACAGGAAGAGAAGGGACTTCCCCACTGCTCCCGCTCTGGCTGTCCTCCCAACACGATGGATGTAGTCTGATAGCTGGCATGGAGGAGAATGCTGGAGGGGGGAGGGAGAGGAGATGGGGAGTGAATGAGGGGTGAGGGAGGGAGGGAGGGAGAGGGGATGGGGGAGTGAATGAGGGAGGGGTAAGGGAGAGAGAGGGAGGGAGAATACTGGTTGAAGAGAAGAGGGGTGGGAGAGTAAGATAGGGACAGGAGAGAAGAAGCATCACAAACAAACAACATAGCTGTGGGTAACTCATAATATTCAGACTCCTAGAAATTGAATACAATCGTTTACACAACACACATGGCCAGAGAGTGTGGACAGACCTGAATTATCCAGTCTACTTCTGGCAGATCCAGTCCTCTCGCTGCTACATCCTGAACACAACAGGGAGTAGAAACTGAAAGTACCACACACACACATGCACCAAGGACTGCACACATGCTCATAGGCATGTATACACACACACACACACACACACACACACACATACACACACACACACACACGCGCGCGCGTACACACACACACACATACATGTACATACACACGCGTACACACACACACACACACACACACACACACACACACACACACACACACAATGATCTGGTAAAGTACTTATATGACAACCACGCTGTAGGTATGTAACTATGTATGTGTCAATTGGAGTACACACAGGTATATGTATGTACATACATACATATGTAGCTCACACTCACTGTGCAAAGCAAGGCTCCAGTTGTGGTCTGAGAGAAGCTCTTGTGGACTCTCCTTCTCTCCTCCTGGTCCATTGACCCATGAAGCTCATAGAGAGGGAGGTCTGCAAACAGGGCCCACAGAGGTTCACGATATGATGGTTTCACTGTATTACGTACATGCATTGTAAACACTGTACACTAGGAGCCCACAAGCTTCTTTACAACTCCGCATGTACTGACCTTCGTCCAGGGCATTGGAGTACAAGTGATGGTGGAACTCCACCGAGCGTTTGCTGATCATGAACACTATCACTTTCTGTTTGGACTCCTGTGGAAACAACAACCCGTAGATGGAGCAGGACTATAAAGTACAACTAATACAGTACATGAACATACACACACACACACACACACACACACACACACACACACACACACACACACACACACACACAGTAGATACAGATTAGCATACAGGACATGCAAGACCTCCAAATATGTACATAATCTCACTCACAAAACAAAGTTGTTTCAAACAGGCAGCCAGACAGACCAGCCTCAGTTTGGCTGGCACCACCACACAATACTGGTCCAGTTGTGAAGGAGTTTGGGACACAGCCGAGGGAGGACCCCCTCCTCTCGTCTCACTTCCCACCTTCCCACTCTCAGCTGTTGACGCATCAATAAACAGCGGTTTGTGAAGGGTGGATCCACTCAGTTCGGTGACAGCTGTCAAATAAGAAAATAGGTTGGATTATTTCACCAGCCACACCACACACACACACACACCACACACACACACACACACATACACACACACACACACACACAAACACACAAACACACACACACACACACACACACACAAACACACAAACACACACACACACACACACCACA
>CAUJGJ010000332.1:697500-702500 GCA_963170055.1 Halisarca cf. caerulea | reverse complement strand
GACAAATTACCAGTATTGACTTGCACATATGCCCCACCATCGCACACGCCCCCTGTTACACACACCCCACCGTCAGACACACCCCAATGTCACACCTGCACACCACCGTTACACACCCTCCCCCACCGACACCACATTAGATGGATGGTAAAGAAAGGAGCTCCCAAACTACTTTGAAGGAGTTCAAGAAGTTGATTTTATGAGAACATCAGACCACAGAGGGGCAAACCACACAAACCTGATTTGTAGTACTCGCATGTGGGTTGAGCCTTCTCTTCTTAAAGCCATACTTTTCTCTTCCCTGTCGTCCACTCTATTGGAGAAGACAGTGATGTACTGTTAGTATGTAGGTTCAGACTACTCTATAAACATACATACATATATACGCACATACATATGTATGGTGTGTGTGTGTGTGTGTGTGCGTGTGTGTATATATGTGTGTGCGCGCACGCGCGTGTGTGTGTGCGCGTGTGTGTGCATGCGCGCGTGTGTGTGGGTGCATGTGTGTGCACACGCACGCGTGCATACCTGTACACAGACATACTGTATGTACGTGTCTGGGAATAGGATGTTAAAGTCACAAAATAAGAGAGAAGTCAAGGTATTAGCATGGTAGAGGAATTCACAGCCATTTCAAACAAAAGCTCAGAAACTGGCATACATGCAGACAGAAATCCTAACCATGATTTGAGCCTGTCGTTCTTCTCTTGTGAGCTTCTTCTTCTTGTGCACAAAGGCAATGTCTCTCAGCGTTACAAACTCACTCCTGAGACCAAATACAGAAAAAGATAAGAAATGTACACATGCAAAACCCATGGCAGGGGTCCTGCATAGTGGCACCATAGACAATATAAAGTCTACTATAGTGGCACAAGCTTCTACTAACCAGGAGTATACTAGTCTGGCCCGCGTACGTGGGACGGTCGTAGCAGGCCAGACTAGGAGTATACATACAGTACATGCAATACAAAATAGTGTGTGCTGAATAGGAGTATACATGCTACTTACTGTAGGAGTGAGTGTTAGCGAACTCCGAGTGTGTGTGTATGTGTACATACGTACATACGTGTGTGCATGTCGCGCATGCACATGCGTATTGTATGTGTACACTCATTTGTACGTACGTGCAAATCAGAAGTGAACACACAATTCAAACACATGCTAACCAGGAACGAGTTGCATGCAGTGCTGACTAGGAATGTAGGCTTGAGCACAACGCACAATACAGCACTGCAAGAACAGTGAGATCTCACTTATCCGCACCTTGGCGATCCAGTTCCCCCACTTTCTGTAGTTATAGTTGGAACACATCTATAATAATCCACTGTACACTATACTACTGCTCCCTCATTTATCCAGTTCCCTCACTTTATCCACAATTTCACCCAGGATGGATGTGTGTGGATAAGTGAGGTCTGACTGTAATAATTGAACACTAAATTCTCTCTCACTTTTCCTCTTCCTCTTGTTCTGTCAAATCTTGCTCCAGTATCTCTTGAGCTTTCCTCTTACGAGACTTGGATGGTTCCAGTTTCTGTGATAATTGCTTCAGGCGAATCTTCTCAAAGTCTTTCTCTGTCAAGAACTGAAGAAGAAGAAGAATACAAACATGCCACGACCGAACACTCATTGTGGTTTGTGACTGGAGCAAGCACACTCACCCTTGACTGGCACACTTCAGCAGCTTTCTCCTTTCTTTTCTGGGCATCTCTGTCCACTATTGCCTGTCGAAAATTTATCACACAAATCTCCACATTTCTCCATAAATTCACAAACGTACCACTACAAACACACACTACACGCCAATGCATAATACGACCACATTCGCTTTGCTGGCATGATAAATGATGGATATCACGAAAACTATTGTTCAACTTTAACACATTGACAGTACCATAGATCTATGATTATACATAACACTAGTGGGGAGTAGTACAGTCTGGTACATACTTGCACACATCATGTATCACTAGGATCACATGAACATGCACAATGCAACATGGCCACACAGTGAAACCTGTCTATAAAGACCACTGAAGAGATAAACGCTAGTGTCCCCTGTAAACAGGTGGCCCATACACGAAAGTATGTACGCTAGTATTACTGAGGTGGTATATGGGCCAGCTGACAGTGGCCACTGTAGACAGGTGCCCCATACAAGAGGTACATTAGTAATACTGAAGTGGTATATTGGGTGGTCTACAGTGGCCTCTGTAGACAGGTGGTCTTTAAGACAGGTTTCACTGTATATATTAGCCACCTAATGCATTTACTACTGTACTTTAGTATGTATATACCTTGGCCGCACTCTTGGTGATGGGTTGGGGACGACCTGCACTTGGTTGTTCAGGCTGTGTGTCTTCCACAGAGGTAGTGTACGACAGTTCAGCACTTCCGTCTTTGAGATTTGTAGGAATGTGATCGGAAACTCTGTCACCTTCACTATGACCATCACTCCTAACTCGACTGGGATTGTCTCCATCACCCTCATCCTCACCATTACCCTCACCATCACTCTCACCATCATCCTCACCCTCACCATCATCTACATCACTACCCCCACCATTATCAAGGTCTTCCTTGTTAAAACTCATTTCTCCATCACTAACTTCACCATCACTCACACTTTCATCACCACTGTCACCATCACTCACAACTTCATCACCAATGTCACCATCATTCACACGTTTGCCACCACTGTCACCGTCACCTTCATCACTGCTGTCACCACTCACAACTCCATCACCACCATCACCTTCATCACCTTCATCACCACTGTCACCTTCACTCTCATCTGAACTGCTCTCAGCACCATTCTCCATCTTATCTACACGCAGCAGCTACAGGAAGAGCCACACACAGTTACCACAGTACACACAAATAATATTATTACATACGTATTATTGTAAGTAGAAAATTACAGTGGAAACTGGTTAATACAAAGTCACTTAACAAGAAATATTGCTTAACAAGAACAGTTTCTGTGAACCAACTGTATATAGAATTTACTATCTTCATCCTTTTAGCAAGAAATGGGTTTCTCCTTAACCAGTTCCCACTGTATATGAAATTTTCAAACAACAGCTACGTTTATACTAGGTACACATACGCACCTCCATTCCTGGTACAAATTCTGCTGGTCTAACTTCACCATATTCCATAGGTTTGCCTTGTTCAACGTCAGTGGGACGCCCCTGCAATTTAAAACTCTTTCCATTTGACCACGCCCACATCAATAAAACATTCTCTAAACTCACTCTATCCTTCTTATGAAGTAGCTGAGGATTGACCAGTCGGAAAGCTTGTATGAGTGACCGTGCTGCCATGACAACAGCTAGACAAAATGTCCAAAAAGAAACACAATAGTAAAGAAGGATAAAAAGTCATCATGCAAAACCATAGGCAAATAATTCAAGCAATATTAAGTATATACATATGAGAGAATGTTGGAGATCAAATGTACAATATTTAGAAGAGACATTGGGCCTCGTCAATTGTCAATATTCTGCAGCACTCACATCTGTCTCTGTGACTTTTGTAAGCTGTCAAGTCGTCAAGAAGCTCCCTTGTCATCACAAGAGGACAGCGAACAGAAATCTCCCGTACGGTATTCAACCTGGTAGCAATAGGAGAGAATTAGACAGCAGCACGTGTAAGTACTGTTGTCTGAACACCAGTAGAATCCACATACTGTATGCACACAGGTGTATGGTGAAATAGACAGACATAAAACATACAATCATAGTAACACACACAAAATCAGTACACAAACACAAAGCATATACACATACACACACGCACACGCACACGCACACACACACATACACACACACACAGGAATACATACATGCACACACACACGCACACACGCACACACACACGCACACACACAGGTATACATACATGCACACACACACGTGCACACACACACAAACACACACACACATACACACATGCACACGCACACGCACACACACACACACATACACACATGCACATGCACACGCACACACATACACATGCACACACACACACACACACACACACACACACACACACACACACACACACACACACACACACACACACACACACACACACACACACACACACACACACACACACACACACATGTACACAAGGGCATACACACACAAAACTTAACACAGAACCAGCACAGAGCACCACCCTTTACATACCCAACAGCCATCACTTCAGGAGCATTTCTCTCAGTGATGAAGTTGTCAGTGATGGCTCTAACACAGGGCATGACAATGTCAGGAGGCACCAGATCATGACAAGACTGGGCCAAGTACACCAGGACCTTGGTAACATCTACAGAATACAACATCCAGTACAGGGCACACGGGATGAGAGGGGGGTTATAGGAACATAGAGGCTTGTGTGTATGGAACATTGGGACACTACAAAATAGGAATCAGAAGCTCAGTGGGTACTCGTGGTCGAAGTATGACAGACACTTGCGTAGACCACTCGGGCTTCGCCCTCGTGGTCTACATTGCAAGTGTCTATTTCCCATGTACCATGCCTAAATGGGGTACAACTATAACATACCCAATCCCTGTACTTTTGTCTTATGGTGCTAGTACTATAGGGTTTAGAGCAATAGGGTTCAAACGGTCACAAGTTGGAATGTATGGTACAAAATACAAACTATTTCAAAATTCTTTCAACACATAACTACTTACTGTACACACAGACATGCGCGTGCACGTACACACGTATGCATGCATTCACGTACGCTAACATGTACTCACACAGACACACATACAGACACACACATAAACACACACACAGACACACACACACACACACACACACACACACACACACACACACACACACACACACACACACACACACACACACACACACACACACACACACACACACATGCGTGCACACACACACACACACACACACACACACACACACACACACACACACACACACACTACGTATATGTGTACATGTGC
>CAUJGJ010000332.1:680000-690000 GCA_963170055.1 Halisarca cf. caerulea | reverse complement strand
CGAATAGTTGGTGCACTATTTGGTAGGTAGCCGTTGAACGACCAACCCTCGAAATTTATTTCCATACATATTTCGAAAGTGGCCAACCATGAAAGTTTAGTGCTATACAGTGTGTATGGAGTGCATGAAGCCTCTGTAATGAGGACACCTTTGGGGCCACAGTAAACACTCCTGTACAGTGGAACCTCTATAATGAGGACACCTTTGGGACCACAGTATAGTCCTATATATTGAATTAACATATTTTGGGGTCCAGATACACTCATGTTAAAGTAGCTTAGGGGATTTCAGTGAAAGTGGCTGGATTTTGGAGGTGTCCCTACATTGAGATCCACTGTGGTATAGAACATGGTGTATGAGAAGCAAACTAGACCACATGCTAGTGTCCTTTTGTACTTTTGTGTATGTACATAGATTTCACAAGCGGAGGTTATGCTGATGAACCGCCTTGTTGGCAGATGGAGAGTAGCACATTGAATAAGTATCTCGAAGACCTGTTCTCTCACTACGAGCGACTAGATGTCCAACATGAGCCAAGCTTCAATAGCGATCTCAGCAGGATACCACTTGCCAAGAATTTCCTGCGGCATCATGATGCCAACATTGTCTCCCTGTTTGTGTGGGTTCATGCCAAGTTTTCGACTGTTTTGGTTCAAGTGCACGGCCATTCAAGATGGAAAAAGAGCCCTTCTCATGCTACCTCCACGTGAGTGACTCTGCTAGCAGCTTTCATAGTAGTGATTATTTGGTTTATAGTAGTATGTAATTACCGTTATTATTGTCTCTAATTTCTGTGAGATGCTTGTATGCTTTTCACAAATCAAAAACGTGATTGGAATGCGTATATGTTTTCGCAAAAGATCTGATCCCTAGATTTAGCCTGAAGATTTGCATGATGCCTGCACATTAGTTTATCAGTAATGTTATCCTTAATGAATGGCGGGTTTTAGTTCACTGTGCCACTCACATACGCCATGCAAGTGCAGTGGGAACTCATTGCAACGAATCTCAGGGAATTAACACTGAATCTTCTCCACTATATACGAATTTCACTATAACCAGTTACACTTTCATAGTAGAACATTCACTGCTTCACATGAATTTCTTTGCTATTATGCAAAAGTTTGCTGTAAGAGATTTCTTTATAACGAGTTTCTCCTGTGCGGTGTGACATACAAAGGAGCTTGCTTCATATGACCTGGTTTAGTACATACTCCTGGATAGTAAGTACTCCTCATTCTGTCCTTGTGTATACCTCATGTACATAAACCAACCCTGATAGTAAGTACCTGGTTTAGTACATACTCCTGAATAGTAAGTACTCCTCATTCTGTCCTTGTGTATACCTCATGTACATAAACCAACCCTGATAGTAAGTACCTGGTTTAGTACATACTCCTGAATAGTAAGTACTCCTCATTCTGTCCTTGTGTATACCTCATGTACATGAACCAACCCTGATAGTAAGTACCTGGTTTAGTACATACTCCTGGATAGTAAGTACTCCTCATTCTGTCCCAGTGTATACCTCATGTACATAAACCAACTCTGATAGTAAGTACCTCTGATAATAAGAATTGATTTTGTGTCCCCATTGAGGTACATATTGAGCAAATCAACCTTATATACAGTGAACCCTGTGTATGAAGACCACTCAAGGGACCAACAAACCATGGTCTCTATAGGCAGGTGGTCCTATGTAGAGGTGCAACAGTACTGATTTAGTGGTTCCTGGATCTGTACAGAGTGGTCTTTATAGACAGGTGGTCCTTCTATACAGGTGGTCTTTAAGACAGATGGTCCTTCTATACAGGTGGCCTTTATAGACAGGTTTCACTGTAGGTGTATTGTGATCCATAGTGTGTGGTAGCCTGTGACAGGACTTCCTCATCTTGCCTGCAGAGCAACCGAACAGTTCTGTAAACTGCTGATTCCACTGTTGGAGGTATTCTTTGTGGACCCACACTTCTCCCAGTCTCTTAAATCTGAAGTGAAGACAATGATAGCAGAAATCATTGAGTCCAATAACTTGTGTAGGGCGCTGCACGTGACGCTGGCTGTCCTTGAAGAGGGTGCAACCCCAACTGTGGAGTACTTCAAACAGGGATTGAAGGGTTTTCAAGTGTGTAGTGGGACAGATGGAGAGACACATGGTTGCGTTCTCATGAGCGGAAAATTACACTGCTTGTTAGCCGTAGTACGGTATTGGAGTCTGCACAGGAAGGTACATGGGGATGCGATGCAAGAAGCTGTCCTTGAGCTGTGTGGTACCATTTTTCCGCTTCCGCTGTCTGCAGTGGGCGTAGGGGACCTGAACTGCACCACTCATCCAACATTGCGAGAAATGGGTCCAAAGGAGTGTGTGGAACAGTGTCTTTTCCTTCTGTCCTGCCTGACAGCACCTCAAAATGGTAGTAAACAGTACGCAATTGTTCAGTTTGCTTTAAACCTTCTGACGTATGCTACAAAGGACTTAACACCCCTGTCCACTGGCAAGGTTCGTGTTAACCATCTGCTAATTCTATATTCTGTGCATGAATGAAGTTGCAGTATAAATGCATGTACTGTTGTATGTGACGTGTGAATGAGCTATTACTTTGTTTCTGATGCGTGTAGGACTTAACTGCCATTCAACATTTACAGAAGACAGTCCTCAATGCTGTTAAACCATTGATGGGCAGTCTGCTGTACCATGAGGTCCGAGACATGCTGATGAGCACACTAGAATGCTTCCTACAGGAGACCGCCTGGGAGGAGAGAAGGTGGTGCGCCTTGTCTGTGGTGAAGCTGGCCTTGCTCACTGCGGACAAAGCAGTCACTCAAGCTGCCAACACTGTGATGCAGTTTGCCATAGGTACATATGTACAGTCTGTAATGCAGTTTGCCATAGGTACATATGTACAGTCTGTGATGCAGTTTGCCATAGGTACATATGTATGTACAGTCTGTGATGCAGTTTGCCATAGGTACATATGTATGTACAGTCTGTGATGCAGTTTGCCATAGGTACATATGTATGTACAGTCTGTGATGCAGTTTGCCATAGGTTCATATGTATGTACAGTCTGTGATGCAGTTTGCCATAGGTTCGTATGTACAGTCTGTGATGCAGTTTGCCATAGGTTCGCATGTACAGTCTGTGATGCAGTTTGCCATAGGTTCGTATGTACAGTCTGTGATGCAGTTTGCCATAGGTACGTATGTACAGTCTGTGATGCAGTTTGCCATAGGTTCGTATGTACAGTCTGTAATGCAGTTTGCCATAGGTTCGTATGTACAGTCTGTAATGCAGTTTGCCATAGGTTCGTATGTACAGTCTGTGATGCAGTTTGCCATAGGTTCGTATGTATGTACAGTCTGTGATGCAGTTTGCCATAGGTACATATGTATGTACAGTCTGTGATGCAGTTTGCCATAAGTACATATGTATGTACAGTCTGTGATGCAGTTTGCCATAGGTACATATGTATGTACAGTCTGTGATGCAGTTTGCCATAGGTACATATGTATGTACAGTCTGTGATGCAGTTTGCCATAGGTACGTATGTACAGTCTGTGATGCAGTTTGCCATAGGTTCGTATGTACAGTCTGTAATGCAGTTTGCCATAGGTTCGTATGTACAGTCTGTAATGCAGTTTGCCATAGGTTCGTATGTACAGTCTGTGATGCAGTTTGCCATAGGTTCGTATGTACAGTCTGTGATGCAGTTTGCCATAGGTTCGTATGTACAGTCTGTGATGCAGTTTGCCATAGGTTCGTATGTACAGTCTGTGATGCAGTTTGCCATAGGTTCGTATGTACAGTCTGTGATGCAGTTTGCCATAGGTTCATATGTATGTACAGTCTGTGATGCAGTTTGCCATAGGTTCGTATGTACAGTCTGTGATGCAGTTTGCCATAGGTACATATGTACAGTCTGTAATGCAGTTTGCCATAGGTTTGTATGTACAGTCTGTGATGCAGTTTGCCATAGGTATGTATGTATGTACAGTAGAACCACTGGTAGTAGACCCTCTGAAAAGATGGCACAGGATAGCGAGCCTGTCGACAGAGGACATGGCTTGGTGACATAGAACATTTCCTCCCTATTGTTGCAATACGTTTTGAACTTCCAAAGGGAGACAAACTTTCTATATTCAAAGTGTAAGCAATTGAATTGATCTCCAATTTTTTCACATATTCATCCAAGTGTCCTTTATTTGGAAGTCCACTCTCTACGTGTGTGTGTATGTGTGTGTGTGTGTGTGTGTGTGTGTGTGTGTGTGTGTGTGTTCGTGTGTGTGTGTGTGTGTGTGTGTGTGTGTGTGTGTGTGTGTGTGTGTGTGTGTTCGTGTGTGTGTATGTGTGTGTGTGTGTGTGTGTGTGTGTGTGTGTATGTGTGCAAATTCCCATATATGGAGGTTCCACTCTATATATGTGTGCATAACAGTGTCCTTTATATGGAGGTTCCACTCTATATATGTGTACATAGCAGTGTCCTTTATGTGGAGGTTCCACTCTTTTTATGTGTGCATAACAGTGTCCTTCCTTTTTTTCCCAGGGAATCCACACTTGTTGTTATCACAAGAGACAATTTTTGCTTCCAAAACAAAAAGGCTGGAGTTGCTCAATACAGTGGGCGTGGTAGCAGCTGAAGTTCTTATGATGCTTTTCAAGTCCCTTCCTCAGGAGTCGTCGTTGGAGCTTTTTGCATGTTTAAACGCTGCTTTTCCTGATCCCTGTGACTATCTTGCCTCCCTTACTCTATTGCGAGGTGACGAACTCTCACCACAGGGCCAAAAACTGTTAGAAGCTGCTCTGCCAGCAATTGATGACCTTTCAGTGGACCGGACCATCTTCTCTCATTGCATATTTCCAAACTTGCAGAATGAAGATGCTAAGAACTGGTTGTTGAGGAAGGCTGATGTTGGCTCGGAAACCGAGCTGAACGAGACCGACACTCGAATCTTGAGGATAGGTACTACGTTTCTCTCTGTGTCCTCCCATCACAGACGACTCATGGATGTATTTGAAAGCAATGATCGGACATCCAAATCGAGAAATTTGGAATGTAATAGAGAGGGCCTTTCGTTTCTACTTCAGTTCCAACTGCATTTGCTGCACATGTCAGTGTGCCACTGTGAGAATCTCCAATGGGGACAGTTTACGTCGATGCCCCAAGTGCGTGAGCAGGATTGCAGTCCTTTCCTGTTCTGTAGGATACCACAATCACAGCAAGCGAAGGCTCTGGAGTATCTTCATAGCAAGTGGTCGTATTGCCTCTGTCCTCAGACTGTGCTTGAATTGTTTGTCGGCAGTCACAGACCGGAAATAGTACCTGGAGGTGTTGCCGTGGCTTCCACCATCATTCTTGAAGCCCTCCGTACAGCAGCTGATCCGAGACTCAAGTCAAAGCAATGTATCTATGAGTCTGTCACGAAGGCAATCGATTTTGTTGCAGATGGCGGAAATGTAGAGTGCTTCACTGCTATTGTAGATTTGTTACTAAACTCTAAGGCTGAATTTGTTTCTGTGAAGAAGCGGAATAAGACACTGCTGGCCAATGAACAACATAAATTACTATTCTCCCTTGCATCAGCAGCAGTAAAGTTATACAATCTTGTGAGGCAGATTGGAAACTTAACCTCCCAACATCTCTTGCAGGATAGATGGTCTCAGCTTCTGTCTAAACTGATGCTCACAAGTGCCGTTTCATCATTTGCAATATACAACCTAGGGAAATGTGGCTCTTACTGGGCAGCAATAGCTTGCGATGCAGGAAAAGTCCAGGAGTACTTTGACTTTGTAGTTGCTTCTTATGGATCAGTTGTAAAACCATCATTTTGGCAAAACGTCACTCAACTTTGGAGAGAGTATTGCAGAACTGCTAAAGATGAGAACCGCAGCATACTGTCAACTCCTCCGTTTAGCAAGATGGTTCCACCCGTACTGGAGAGGATGAGAACGGAATCACGTGAGATTGCAAAGAAATGGTGGAGAGACGCAGACATGATGAGTGACACATTGCTTGACCTTGCTCGTGTATACAAGCTGCTTGGACTGGGTGCTGAGTCATTTCATGAGCTAGCCCAGAATCTGGCCTCAGTCTGCAGTGTCACAATCAGGCCGACGATTGTGGAACAATTTGTCACTGTTACCTTGTCAGATATAGACACCTCTTGAGGTCCACTAACTGCAGTCCTCCATAGCTACTACAATGTCATAGATTGAACCAAATTGACCACAATTTAATCTTATAATATCAAGTGTGTATGTATGTTATATGTTTTATTGCTGTGTATGTTGTCAATTGTGTACCGTGTCATGTATTATACTGATTAGTGTGTATTAGTATTTTTATATCATGTGTGCTATATTATTATAATACTGAGTTGAATTCTTGGAAATACAGCTCTGATTTATGTTTTTATTTATCTACTTAAATTTATAATTATACCAGCTTGCCAAACAATTCTCAATCCACGCATGCATGCATGCATATGGATTGATGACCTCAAATCATGCATGACTTCTTTGTACAGGTACGTGTGGGCTGGATGGCCCGGTGCAGGCACATGCAGATTGAATTACAATCAATCCCTGGCGATAGCTGGCCCTCGCTGCCTGGTCCATATAATATATACGTATTATGATATAATTGCAACAAGTAATTTGAGTTATAAAACCTTGCGGGGGCTGCCACCCCACACGTACTCGAATCACTTGTAATTGCAAGAATATAGCCTTTATAAACTTAAGATTGATTTCTTAACGATTGCATGCTGGATTGTAGCAGTGAAGGAACAATTAATTAATAGCCTAAGGAATAAAATTTTCCCATGCACAGCTATAACAATTACATATTATAGGATGTAGGATCGAATTTGCACATGCACTGTGCCCTGGACGTCCAACCTACTGATAACCAATGATATAGGCTAATCAACCATAGAAATATGGAAAACATGCACTTTTTATAATATATTATATATAGTACACACACATGTTGTAAAGTGAATCATGCAATGAATATAATTATAATAAATAAATCCGTTTATAAATTACAGGATAAAAACAAAGGTCCACACTACGTTGTTGTATCTATTTCTCTAAACCAGTGACAAGAGTCAAAGTTCTTCAAACTCCAAGCTTCTTGTATGTAATGATCACATGGGACGGTCAATAGATGGCCATGGTGCCGTGAGAAGTAGCAGAGGGAAAGAGACATTTGAGGATATTACATATACAGTGAAACCTCTCTAATCCGACACTCAATGGGACCTGAGAATAATGTCGAATTAGGAGGTTGTCGGATTATGGAGTGACTCTTACCATACGTTAGTATGGTGGATGTGGTTGGATTAGAGAGAATGTTGGATTATAGAGGCGTCGGATTAAAGAGGTTTCACTGTACTACCATAACAACTGTATTCACAGGCATAATACATCTAGCTATAGTATAGTACGTACGTATACACAATGTGTACATATGCACACACACATATATATATTATATGCTTTAATACATCTTAGACTAAAATAATATAGATCCAACCTGAAAACATATTATATAGTGCGTGATCAAAATTTATGTGCTCATGCATGGATGCTGGTATGCATATGGATATGCACATGGATGTTTGCATGTATATAATATGTACACAATTATATAAGCACATGCACACACACGCGCGCACACACACACACACACACACACACACACACACACACACACACACACACACACACACACACGATTGTGTAAAAATGGTAAAATGGGGTCTTCGTGCACCAGTGCACATAGTATTTCCTTAGGACCATTTAATGTCTAGATAGACCATGGACATGTAGTAGACGGACCACTCACTTTACATTAAGCATCAAAACTTGGCAAATCCCTTTTACGCCAATACTGTGCCGGGTCACTGATGCTTCAGGCTGTGAACGAAGCTTTTGGACCAAAAGAGGCTTTTCTTATAAATTTGAGCCTTCCATTTGTCCATATAGCTAATGCTAACCTTGCCTTGTACTCAGTAGGAAATCATCACTAGATACGGTGACGAGACAGGCGCGTTCTCTCATGGACCGTCGACAGCCTGACCTGCTCTTCTTCTCCGAAATAGACTACAAAGGCTAAAAATTTGGCTGAGTGTGCCCAGTACATGTCGAGAAAGATATCCATCTTTGACAAACAGCCAAAGAAAGTCCCATGGAAGCGTCTAAGCACATCGTACTGACGACAGAAACTTCCTTCGCGCCTATATACGCAGTCGCTCACGTGCAAATCTAGGCACAAGTATGTACTCCATACTTGGGTATAGGGACTATGGAAATAGGTTAACTATAAATAGCACTTAGGATAATATATTTTCAGAAGGTCCGGGTGGAATGATCGCTAGCCCCGTGACTAGGTATTAGTGCTGAGGCTCAAGACCCGGTGTTCGAAACCGACTCCGGTCACTTTTCTTTCAGAAAAAGAAATGTTCCTCAGTGGTCAGTCGCAATACCCCTGTACAAAGAATCGTATGGGGGGAGCTTTGGGTCTCGCGGCTGGTCTCCCACCTAATACTGATCATGTCTTCTCGAGATACAAGAGAATGAGTTGAGCTCTAGGGCTGGGTTTGGACCTCCTTTTTTTTTTTTTTTTTTTTTTTTTTTTTTTTTTTTTTTTTTTTTTTTTCAGAGGCTATTATCACTTTATCACTACAATCATTGATACATCGATCTATTATAGGTATATACGAATTTCGCACTTACGATTAAAATACTCTAATACACAGTCAACTTTATCTGCAATGTAATGTCATGAATACAATTATATGAAATAAAATCCACCTTCATGGTAGCATGTACCTTAATTATTATAAATTGAGAGATGAAAACAATGGTACACTTTACATTATTGTATCTATTTCTATAAACCCGTGACAACAGTCAAGGTTCTCCAAACTCCTAGCTTCTTGATTACATGGGACAGTCAATGGATGGTGCTGTGAGAAGTAGCAGAGGGAGAGGGAGTCATTTCAGGACGCATATGCTGCAACAGTCACGAACACACACACACACACACACACACACACACACACACACACACACACACACACACACACACATTGACATGTACACACATACACATGTACACACACACACGTGCGCGTGTGCACACACACACACAACAATACACACACACACATACACACAATACACACAACGACACATGCACTCACCAACTCTCTGTTTCTCTCACAAACACATACACAAATACACACAACGACATACTCACCAACTCTCTCTCTCTCACACACACACATATACACACACAAACACACACACACACACACACACACACACACACACACACACCAACACAAAATTAGTACACACAATGACACACTCACCAACTCACACACAAACATACACAGTCACACATGCTTAGACAAAATTAATACGCGCTGTGTGTATGTATGCGTGTGTGTATGTGTGTGTGTGTGTGTGTGTGTGTGTGTTCTCTCTCTCTGTGTGTGTGTGTGTGTGTGTGTGTGTGTATGTGTGTGTGTGTGTGTGTGTGTGTGTGTGTGTGTGTGTGTGTGTGTGTGTGCGTGTGTGTGCGTGCATGCATGTGTGCATGTGTGTGAGGAGCATGTATATGTGTATATATATATGTGTGTGTACATGTGTGTATATTTGATTTTCAGGGGCCCGGTTCAGGTGTATAATTGTATATATAATATTATGCCCGTGCACACGTGTGGCTGTATGCAGACTAAACACAAGTACATGGGGCATGGAATTGATCACTGGCCAGCCCTCTCCACCTGGCATATTATAGAATTGAGGGACGTAATTACTACAATTATATATAACTTTTATAGGGACCGCCCTCCCCAATATAGACTGTGCAGACCCAGCTGCGCATGAAATGGCTGGTTGAATGGAATTATCACAACATGGCCATAGATACTCCAACTTACTAACTTGTTGGAGTATCTATGATATGGCTAAATGATAATGGTATAATAA
>CAUJGJ010000332.1:662500-675000 GCA_963170055.1 Halisarca cf. caerulea | reverse complement strand
CCGAGACTGAGGGTTGTATATATATGTGCACAATACACCTACAGTAGGTAGCAGCCATGCATGGTTCATATTATTATATGCATTAAAGTAGTGGTATATAATGTATAATATAATGTAATACTATGTATTATTCCACAAGAACACTGTAACAAGGTATAGGGTTGCTTGATCATCATGCATATATACCTTAGGGATGATGTGCGCAGGGCTATAGATGGGCATATGGCTAGAGGGACATTGAGCTATAGACAGCTGGAGTTTGGGTGGACTGCATGGCATGGGTGCATGCAGTGGGAAAATTCGTATGCTTCCAGCATTACAATATTATGATATGTGGAATATATAGGAATTTAACCATGGGACAGTCACTCTCGGTCAAAGACAATATGATAACATCAGCATCCTTCAAAGGTTTATAAGTTTGTGAAGGAGAATTAGACGAGAGAGGACAATGCTCTAAATAATATCCTTACCCGGAACAGGTTATTTTTTATACTGGCCAATTATTTTTAAGCTAGTCTCCACTGTGTCTGGCTTTATCACTGTTTTCATAACAATTCTGAAGAATTTGTAAACAATGTTTGTTATTGTGCTAAATCTTGGGCATTTTATTGGAGCTACTCAGATTTTGAACCAGAAATGGGATATATATCAGGCAAGGCAAAACATGAGGGTGCCAGGATTACCTCATTTCAGCTGCAGTTTTCTCTTTGGTGTACCAATAACAAGCCAAGGACCCAGAAATGTAGCATATTTGAATGTATTATTGCCATTGGCTGACCTGTAGAGGTAACTAATTAGTAGAGAGGTTTAGCACTACGTAAAACGTTACGTATTAAGCTTACTACGTTTTGCGCGGAAAATTAGAACGTTCTTAGGAACGGTTTCGACGTATCAAGGTATCTTAGTACGTTCTTGCTCTACGTTATAAGACAAATGGATTCTTTGCAAGATTCTACCTCAAGCGGTGCTTCTCCATCCACCACCACTCCTGTTCTGAGTTCTAGTTGTGCTGCAACACCAACGAAAACATCTAGGGTGCATTTCCAAGCTGTGGATGACCTACTTTTGCTTAGGGAAGTTCTTACTGGTAAGGGTAACTAATTTGTTACCCTTACTTTGTTTATGCCGCAAAAACAGCTGCATTTTGGACACCCATAAAAAATAATTGGCCACTATAAAAAATAATCTGTTCTGGATTGCATGCATAAATAGAATTGTATGACTCCAGCTGTGTAGTTTAGCATGCACCTTTATCCTATAGTTAACCAGTTGCATGCATGGTCTACTTTTGCAGGCAAGACCAAACTGTTCAGTGCACTGGCCAGAGAGGAAGAGTGTGTAGAGACTATCGTCACATCTCATTGTGTCGACATTTTATCAACCTTGTTTGAGACTCTCCCGCAGGAATCGGCTCAAGCATTATTTATTACTTTGAGTTGTACCCTCCCCAAACCTCGCGAATATGCAGAATCCACTCAGACTAAGCGCATTTCTTCACAAAAACAGTCCTCCCCCTTTGTCCTTTTGAAAATAGTTACTGCAGGGCTACTTGAAAGTGCGATGCAACATACCTCAGAGTCTGTTCAAGGACTCGTGCTTGAGCTCATTGCTGTCCACCAAGAAGATTGAATCAGTGAATACACGAAATGCTCGCTTGTGGTGTCAACTACAAATGCTGCAGCTGCGTCTATTTAATTGTAGGGATGAATGCTGGTGGTCACGGGAGTTGGGAGACACTAATAAGGAAAAAGTAATTGCTGCCTTTGTGAAGGTTCCACAAGATGACCGCCTCGCTTTACTAGATCATTTTTACCAGAGCTGGAATCTTTGCTTTACCCCTGAAATGGTAATTCAGATTATCACTGAAGTGTACAAAGTGGACCCAGACATGAGTCCACTTACAGTACGACTTGTGAGCATTCTTTTACTGGAAATCGTTCGGAATTATCCAAAGTTGTCACTAGCATCAACTATAATATATAAGAATGTTATGGATTTTGTTCTGAAGGCAAACAATCCTACTTGCTTATTATCCTTGGGTGACTTCCTTGTGAGTTTGTCCCCAAATGATGTCATGCACACATCATCAGAAGAAATGGCGGATCAAAGAACTGCAGCTACGAAAATTGAAAAACTTCTTACCCTAGGTTCAGCCATTGCTAAGGTATACAAAGCATTAGCTGTGATGGGCTCCTCCTCTTTACATTGCCAGCTGCTAAGAAACAGGTGTGTAGACATTATCAAAGAAGCGAGTGATCATCTGAAATGTAGAGATTTGCGATTTCTCTTCGGATTTGGGAATTTTTTTAAAATCACTGACTGGACAAGAATTGTTTGTGATATGGACAGTGATGGTACGGAGGTGTTCCTTGATTTTCTTGTTGCAGTAAAATCAGGTGTCTACAGCAATGTTCTGGACCTACTGTCAAATGTTTCTTTATTGCTACTTGAATATCGTAGTATCAATCCCACGGTATCAGACAAAGCTAGCGCTGTCGCATTGAACGCCTTTCATGCTTTCATTGCACAACGTTTGGAGAGTCTCAAAGAATACACTGTTAGTCGTGTTTCTTCAAATAGTATGAATCCTGATATTGTCAATGAAATAATGCTCAAATTGGCTCGCATATACCAGGCACTAGGAAGCAAGGACATGGAATTTAGATCATTTTCACAGGAATTGTCGGAAATGTGTGCGTACAATGTTGAGCGTATGGTCACAAAGAGATACGTAGAGAGGTCCCTCTCTGCTATCAACACTGAACTAACTGAACCGTGGTGGTGCTCCTCTCTCAGTCGTCATATTAGGCTTCCCGGTACAAAAAGTGTGTATGGACTTTCTATGTAATTCAACGACTGACTTCTACAGACACTGCGTGTGTGCCTTATGGTAATGTATGTGTGTGAGACAATTAACTCCATTTTGTCATAATACCTTATAGTGTATGCATGTACTGTATTATGTATTATAGTGCATATGTATAATGTATTATAGTGCATGTGTACGTACTATTATATATAGTGTATGTATTCTGTATTGTACAGTAGTACCTCTTTTGAGAGACCACCCTCATGAAAGACCACCTTTTCTGTCAGACCAGCCTTAATTATGGGGAATAAATGCACGTACAGTGTGTATCATACTAAATTCCCCCTCATCAGAGACCACCTCCGGCTTTAACATGAGATACCATGCACGTGCACGGACCTTTCACCTGTCATAAGGGTGGTCTCACAGATCAAAGAGGTACTATATAAGTACATATTTGCTTGCTCTCATGCCTACATGTATTTACGGGACTGTACGTACGTGCATGTGCAAATAGTAATGTATGCATATACATGCTGTGTGTGCGTGCGTGCGCATGATTGTGAATAATGCATGCATATGCATGCTGTATCCCTTTGAAGGGTGTAATAATATTAATCAATGTTGTGCATAAATCAAGTACACTCTTTACTGTATATATTATAGCTATATATAGTATTATACATGCATGCAGTATAGTATAATGTATAATTCATGTGATAAGAGCACAACAAAGTTAATTCAAATATAGGGCACTAGCACACATAGTATAATGTTACATGCAATATTGGAAATGCATATGCATTGGGTATAGTGGGGTAGATTGGTGATGCATGTGTGCATGGAGATCGAAGCCATATGCAGAGTGACCAATCAAAGGCTACGTACGTAAGTGTGTCATCCACAGGCTACACACACAACTTCTCATCATAGGGTCGAGTATATCTATGTTCTCATCAATGTCCAGTATATACAGTCACATATAAATGACAATTATCTTAAAGTGTCAATCTATCCTACTAGACACTAATGAAACTTAAAACTATGTTCATAAATTAATAGTAACTAAAATAGAAAATGTTTAAAAGCTAACTAAGAACCAATACCTAGAGGTATATGCCCATAAGTTGACACTGTCACTTCCACCGAGCAATGGTGTTGTTGATGGGTCTCTTCATACACTGATCAGATGCCAAATACTCCTGAATCCCAGGGAGGGCCTACACAGCATGCACGCAAGTGGGGGTATAGAAAGCGAGAGGTGTATATATGCAATCACATGGTACACCATTCGAACAGATAATGTGGGTATATACATGCACACCGGCATACATGGATGTGCTGTGTGTGTTGTCATGCACACATTATAAAAAGTCTTTCACGACGAATATCCATGCAACATGAGTCCAATCACTCCAGCTGGTTTTTGATTCACATGCATAATACGGGTACAGGCATGCACACTAATGTGTTCTGTGCATACATGTTGTCAAGCACCTACGTACATGTAAACTGTTCAGGACAAATTTTGAAACATTTTGAGGAACAAATTCCCATAACATGTTTGAGGAGCGTACATTCCACTCATACTCACACCTAGTCTGGCTAGCTACGACTGTCCACTAAGCGTGGGGGCGTGGAGGATGTCCCTCCCTTTCCCCGCCCTCGGCGCTTAGTGGGACGGTTGTAGCAAGTCAGACTAACTCACACCTAGGTGCTATCTATCACGCATACACTTACGTACCTCAAACTGGGTCATGTACTCCTACAAGTAATGAAAATAAGGAAGATTGCATGATTTGTACACAAGTATGGATGTGTACACAAAGGTATATATTGGTAGCATGCATGTGTGTGTGTGTGTGTGTGTGTGTGTGTGTGTGTGTGTGTGTGTTGCATGTGTGTGTGTGTGTGTGTGTGTGTGTGTGTGTGTGTGTGTGTGTGTGTGTGTGTATGTGTGTGTGTGTTGCATGTGTGTGTGTGTGTGTGTGTGTGTGTGTGTGTGTGTATGTGTGTGTGTGCGTGCGCATGTGTGCGTGTGTGTGACCGCGCCATGTGTGTGTATTGGTGTGTGTGTGTGTGTGTGTGTGTGTGTGTGTGTGTGTGTGTGTGTGTGTGTGTGTGTGTGTGTGTGTGTGTGTGTGTGTGTGTGTGTGTGTGTGTGTGTGTGTGTGTGTGTGTGTGTGTGTGTGTGTGTGTGTGTGTGTGTGTGTGTGTGTGTGTGTGTGCATGTGTGTACATTGACCTTGCAAGCGTATGCGTATGCACATGCACACACATGTGTGGCTATAATACAGACTATACATAAGTACAGACATATAGTATGCACTCCATACTGGACCTACTGTACGTACCTTCAAGGCAGGAAATCCGTCAAAAAGAGATGCTTCAAACACTCTCAATTGGTCCAGAAACTCATAAAACATGAAGTCAGCATGGGTGAGCTGTGTGTGAAGAATCACACATTGTGTACATACATACATAATATAATATGTCACATACATACATACATAATATAATATGTACACATACATATGTATATTATCTGTAGTAAATACAAATAAGATCACACCATCTCCAATTCAAGGCATGCGTGTACAATACTACAGAATTGCAAGCTGGACCTTGACTAGTCCGGCGCAGCTCAGACCCCATCTCGCTCGTCCATCTTTGGGGACTGACATCACGGCGAGCATGGGTCTGGCTACGCAGGACTAACCTTGACTGGTCGGGTCTCATAGAAAATGCTATTCACATGTTGCAAGTGTGTCCACCATGTACTGTACACACAGTATACTTGCATATACACAGGACACACAAGTACATTGTACGTATGTCTTTTCTGCAGATGGTAAAAATAGGGATCACTAGCATAGGTGACTGTGCAATAGTGTGCTTGTACTACCGGATAGTGGCATTGTATAGTACGCAGTGTTCAACTCAAGAGTGTGTGTACTGAGTTGAGAATGCTACAGACACCCTTTGATCAGATGCTCTGATGGTACCTTGGTGAGAGACTCACCGTGTTTCCAGCTAACCACTTCTTCCCCGCCAGGAAATTGGTACATCTCGTCAGAGGAGTCACAACCTTCTTCAAATAATTGTCCTTCATTTCTTCCTGAACAATAGTGCATTTTATATAGTATATACCAAGTACAAATGTACAGTACATATTATACTTTGTACAGTCAGACCTCACTTATCCACACACATCCGTTCTGGATGAAATTGTGGATAAAGTGAGGGAACTGGATAAATGAGGTAGCAGTAGTATAGTGTACAGTAGGATTACTGCAGATTTGCTCCAATGAAAGCTACTACAGAAGGTGAGGGAGCTGAATATCTGAGGTGCAGATAAGTGAGGTCTCCCCATATTTAGTGCATTTGTCAAAATTGTGGACTTTCGGATCTGTCTCATTGTACATACATACACAACATTAATACACCAATGACCATACAGATCAGTACCTTTCTGAACAACAGTAAATCAGACGATGCACTCGAATTCACCAACAGACACATACGTATGTAAGAGCTTGCACCAATATACACCAGTATGCCTACGTACGGGGAAACCGCTCAAATCCAACACTTGTAGATAGATATTCTAATCTCAGTGGGACTTGGAAAAAAAGTCTGATAAGGTGGTTGTCGGATTATGGAACGACTTTTACCATACTGGAATATGGTGATAGTACGTCACAAGATGGTCAGATTAGAGAGAATGTCGGATTAAAGCGATGTCGGATTACAGAGGTTTCACCGTATGGTCTGAAATTACAAAAGTGCAAATTAATACAGTGAACCAGTAGATCAAAAACTCACAAATTTGGGATTGTAGCACAATTGAGTGAATGCTCTCCTCAAATCGACAACCTGGTAGACAATAATAACAACGGCCCAAAAATATGAAATTTCTTACACTGTGTTACAGATTTCCACAACATCACTTACGACTCCTTCAGCCAAATCTGTGGCCGTCATCTCTGCATCTGTACGAGGCACTACAGTATAGGGGAAATCCACAGAATGTGCAAAAATTACAGAAATCAACAAGATACGTACTTAAGGCAAGGTAAACACCAATGTACACAAACACACACACACACACACACACACACACACACACACACACACACAGACACGCACGTACACATACACACACAAACACACACATACACATACACACACAAACACCCACACCCACACACCCACACACACACACACACACACAAATACACCAACACACCCACACCCACACCCACCCACACCCACCCACATAGTGACACACACACACACACACACACACACACACACACACACACACACACACACACACACACACACACACACACAATGTACACCCTACAAAACATTATACTAAAACATACAGATTTATACACAAACGTACACAACTTTCCAGCTTTTCTGGCTATGTATTTCATGATCTACATAAGCAGCAAGTGGGACATACAGTCTGTAAGGTCTGGTCTACATAACACATACAATAAACTCCAAACACTGTGTCACTCATAAGTGGGACATATACAGTACACAAAATTACAACAACAACACACACACACACACACACACACACAAAGTACCATGCAAAAAGTAAGATTTACAGCACACGTTAATCACAAATGCACATTTGCAAAAGCAAATACAATCATGATCAAAATCAATTAATAGCCCACACACACACACACACACACACACACACACACACACACACACACACACACACACACACACAAGCACGCACACACACACACACACACACACACACACACACACACACACACACAACTCACGCCAACACTTTGTGTTACTTTTACATCACCATCAATTAGGTAGGGAAGCTACAAGTATGCAGATAAAATACATGAATAAGGCTAACAATGGTTTAATGTACACATGTACAGTACATACGTACGTATGCACACACATCACATGCACACACACATACACACACATACACGTACACGTACACACACACACACACACACACACAAACACACACACACACACACATGCACACACACACACACACACACATGCACACACGTGCACACACACACACACACACACACACACACACACACACACACGCACGCACACACACACACACACACACACACACACACACAATCTTGTATGTATCTACATATACACACACATGTGTTGTATAAGCCCGCAATACTCCTCCATAATAATTCTGCAATGTAGACAAACATATTACAAGTATACTCACATCTGGAAAATCAAATCCCAGGGTCTCCTTCACACTAAACCATGCACTTCCATCAAAATCTGGAGCTGTATAAAAGCACGAAATACGCGTAACGACTGCATTACTTGATTTTGACAAAGATTAAGACTCTAACATACACAGTGACAGCATTCTCATACGACTAACATGGCAGTCCTAAGATGAATAGGTTATGCACACATTACATGCACAGCAAAACGGACCTGAAAAAGGTGTCGAATTAGGAGGTTGCCACATTACAGAGTGACTCTTAGAGGTGTTGGATTACAGAGGTTCCACCGTACTTGAGCTTGCACAACGCTCATGCATGCATACGTACACCGAACACACAAACATGAGAATACAGCTTTTTTAGCTGTATAGTGAAACCCTGGATATGGTGCCCCCCCCCACAACAATAAGTTACCTCATAAACACACCTGTGTAACTTTCCTGTTATGAGTCCACCCATTCTGTGATTGCATGCAAATACGCAAATAGCACACACGCACACATGCACATATGCACGCACGCACACATGCACATATGTACGCACGCACACACACACACAGACGTACACACACACACACACACACACACACACACACAACCATTCTGTGATTGTATGCAAATATGCAAATAGCACACACACGCACGCACACACACACACACACAATTACTTACCAGGTCCTTGCACATAGTGTACATCTTCAAATTCTAATCCAAGATACTTGAGTTCCAATCTGATTGACTGAGCAAGCTACAAGTTGTGTGGATAAGAGAACAAGAAAACAAGACCTCACAACAAACCTCAAATGTAACATATTGCAGCACCTTCCTGCAACCAAAAGATATTCGTGTAAGGTCGAATATCTATGCTGTAACTCAAACGAGTCTGAAGATTGCAAATGGCGCTCATCTGCAATGCATGCCTCGCAATGGGATTCGGGTGATATCATCATACACACCCTACTAGATCGAGTAATGTGGGGTAACTTGGAACAAGGTCGATATCTTTTCCGATCCTTTCCTACAACTAAGATGTCTCGCCATACCTGCCAGTACTGAACCATCAATGCACGTGGAGAGCGCCAATAAAGAACAGAGCTTGCTACTTGATGGTGGCACTACTTTTAGCCTACCGTTCAAAGTTACTCCACTTAAACCCACCGTTCCAAGTTATCCCGCCTTTACCTTTTTAGTGTCGGAGAATCTATGGTGTGCACGATCGAGTCTACGTATATCTAGTGTGAATCGTAACTAAAGCTTTACGATCTATAATTAAGTAAGGAAAATTAATGCAAAGATCAGCATATTTCAATTGCAAGGTTGCCACAGATATCCTTAAATCTTACCCCTCTAATCTTCCAGTATCCCAAAGTCATAGGCATGTTGAATACAGTTTCTCGAGCTGGCAAAACGTGCACCTTGTGTTCCAGAACAAACTCGAGGTCAGAGGTCAAACGTCACCTGAGCTGTAATATTCCTCATACCATAGAGACACAGACACCAAGACTCCGTTTTCCCACTGCGTACTATTCCATATCATGGTCAATAGTAAGTCTAGCTACTGGCGTGCGTGCATGTGTATAGTGAATATATACTCATTCAAGTGTTGCAGAGTAGATCGTTGATTCCATGCTTATAAAATAATATTATAATTATAATGCTTCTTCAATGTGCATGTGCCAGAACAGGTCTAAATTACTCTATTCTGTAATTTTGCATGCACACACACACACACACACACACACACACACACACACACACACACACACACACACACACACACACACACACACACACACACACACGAACACACACACACACACAGAGAGAGAGAGAGTTTTAGTCTATTTAGTCTACTAGCTAGTGGCATGTGTGCATGTGTATAGTGGACATGCACTCATTCGAGTGTTGCAAAGTAGATCATCGATTACATGTTTAAAATAATATTATATAATGCTTCTTCAATGTGCATATGTCAGTACAGGTCTATATTACTAGCTCTATTCTGTCATTTGCATTTTGCATGTTTACGCATAATTTTCTATTCTATTCTTGTACACATAAATCCACACACACACACACACACACACACACACACACGCATGTACACACACAAAAACACACATGCCACATGCACACATGCAAGTATTTTTACTGATCATGTATTTTTAAATTAGAAGTGTTATGCATGCATGCATGCATGTTTCGTGTAAATGTAGATAGACGCACGGGTATGTGTGTGTGTGTGCACGCACGCGTGCGTGCATGTGTGTGTTCATTATATGGTTCAATGTGTAAAATTCATACAAATGTGCATGTGTGTGCATGCATGCATATTTGTGTGTGTCACTGTGTATGTGTGACATTGTGTGTGTGTGTGTGTGTTTGTGTGTGTTTGACTGTCCCGTGTAATCAAGAAGCTAGGAGTTTAGAGAACTTTGACTCTTGTCACGGGTTTATAGAAATAGATACAATAATGTAAAGTGAACCATTGTTTTCATCTCTCAATTTATAATAATTAAGGTACTTGCTACCATGAAGGTGGATTTTATTTCATATAATTGTATTCATGACATTACATTGCAGATAAAGTTGACTGTGTATTAGAGTATCTATATCGTGAGTGTGAAATTCGTATATACCTATAATGGATCGATGTATCAATTATTGTAGTGATAAAGTGATAATAGCCTCTGTAAAAAAAAAAAAAAAAAAGGAAGTCCAAACCCAGCCCTAGAGTTCAACTCATTCTCTTGTATCTCGAGAAGACATGATCAGTATTAGGTGGGAGACCAGCTGCGAGACCCAAAGCTCCCCCCATACGATTCTTTGTACAGGAGTATTGCAACTGACCACTGAGGAACGGAACTGACTACTGATAAACGGGAGCCGTTTTTTTTTCAGAAAGAAAGTGACCGGAGTCGATTTCGAACACCGG
This sequence comes from Halisarca cf. caerulea, assembly GCA_963170055.1. Classification (NCBI taxonomy): domain Eukaryota; kingdom Metazoa; phylum Porifera; class Demospongiae; order Chondrillida; family Halisarcidae; genus Halisarca; species Halisarca cf. caerulea. The sequence goes on along the minus strand of CAUJGJ010000332.1, from coordinate 663,990 downwards.
GTCTTCGACCTCAGCACTAATACCTAGTCACGGGGCTAGCAGTTATGCCACCCGGACCTTCTGAAAATATATTATCCTAAGTGCTATTTATAGTTAGCCTATTTCCATAGTCCCTATACCCAAGTATGGAGTACATACTTGTGCATAGATTCGCACGTGAGCGACTGCGTATTCGAACTACACAGGCGCGGGAAGGAAGTTTCTAGCGCCAGTGCGATGTGCTCATAGACGCTTCCGTGGGTTCTGCTCTACCTGTCCGTCGAAGATGGACATCTTTTTCGATGTCTTGCTGGAGACATTTGACCAAAAGCTGGCCTTTGTTAGGGGTCACAATGAAAAATATCATTGCTGTCGGAAACATCCGAAAATAATGTTTTCGATGAAAGTCAGTACGGCGAATGTAATGGTGGTGACCGTTTTTCGATTGGTTGAAGTATGTCCAAGTTATGCGTAAAATCATATTTTGCTGCAACGCAGGTGGTTTAAGTAGAGCAATCTCCCCCAATTTTCTGCTATGGATAGCCGAGGGATGGATCATCCTTGCACAGCGTGAGGGTTTGTTTCGCGTATGTTTCGAGCTTGTAAGGACGTCAATTTCGGAGACCCCCCTCCGACAAATGCAAGGATAACTGTCCGAAATACGCCTTTCCTAGTCGATCATGACAGTGGTGAGTATCTGCTACAATTTTGGATCCATTTCATTTAGACTAACTCCGCATTGGTGGAAAGTACTATAGTTTTCTCGCGCGCGTTGCACCACAATTTTGATTAATTTTTATGCATAACTTGGTCATACTTCGACCAATCGAAAAACGGTTACCACCATTAGATTCGCCGTACTGAATTTCATCTAAAACAGTATTTTCGGATGATTCCGACGGCAATGAATTTTTCATTGTGACCCCTACCTTGGTCTAGTCTATTTCAGAGAAGAAAGGCAGCCGGGTCATGCAGGCTTGGACGAAATCTCAGAGAACGCGCTTGTCTCGTTACTGTGTCTAGTGATGATTTCCTATACTGAGTCCAACGCTAGGTATCATCGTGAAGATCAAATTAAAAGCAAGGAAGCCTTGTTTGGTCAAGAAAGCTTCGTTCACAGCCTAAAGTGTAAATCAATGACCCTGTATAGTAGTGGCGTAAAAGGCCCGGGTAGACCAAGTTTCGGTGCTAGGGCTGATTCCTACATGTTTGTGAAGTAAGTGGTCCGTCTACTACTACAGGTTTATGGTCAGTCTATACTGGAAGTGCTCCTCAGGAAAATACTCTTGTGCACGAAGACCCGCTTTACCATTTAACGCAATTGTGTGTGTGTGTGTGTGTGTGTGTGTGTGTGTGTGTGTGTGTGTGTGTGTGTGTGTATGTGTGTGTGTGTGTGTGTGTGTGTGTGTGCGTGTGTGTGTGTGTGTGTGTGTATGTGTGCATGTGTGTACGTGTGTGTGTGTGCATGTGTGTACATGTGTGTGTGTTGTATGTATGTTTATGATTGTGTG
>CAUJGJ010000332.1:630000-657500 GCA_963170055.1 Halisarca cf. caerulea | reverse complement strand
TTAAATAAAGTAATAATGAAGGAGTCACTATAGGTAAGATGAGTGCCAATACATTGGTTAACGATGTGACGCACTGGAATCATCTTTAGTGACCGCAGCAAAACAAAAAATACTGGCATGTGACTATAGTTACATAGGTGAAAAGGAGTTCTGAGCTTCTATAAAGATATTGGTGTTCCAAAGTCCCTATCCACGCTCCCGAAAAAACACAAGCTTTGCAGATGTCGTTGACTCACTGTGCGTGTGTGGCTGGAGTTCATTGGCGACACCTGACTGATCGGCGAGTGGGTTCCGAAAACTGCGGACATCTGGAAATCCTCAAAACGTGTAGTAAAAACATCAGATGTTCTTCTATATTAACTACGGACAAACTGAAATGATGGCGAGTATTCAAATTTGAACCATGTGGTGGCGTCGTGGCAAACAAGAAGCAGGTCGATTCTTCTTCAGCACCACATGGTGCCCTCCATTTTCTTGACATCACATTCCACACACACACACACACACACACACACACACACACACACACACACACACACACACACACTCACATATATACACACACACACACAAAAACACACACACACACAAACACGTACACACCCACACCCACACACTAACACACACACACACACACACACACACACACACACACACACACACACACACACACACACACACACACACACACTAACACACTAACACACACACACACACACACACACAAACACACACACACACACACACACACACTAACACACTAACACACACACATACACACACACACACACACACACACACACACTAACACACACACATACGTACACACACACACACACACACACACACACACACACACACACACACACACACACACACACACACTAACACACTAACACACACACATACACACACACACACACACACACACACACACACACACACACACACACACACACACACACACTCACCTCTCCAAACATCCCACAGGACACTCCCATGCAACATAGTACAGTATGTCAAGAATGCACTCACAAATAACAGGATCACGGCACTGCAGTTGTGGAGAGGAGGGAATAATAAAAACCTCTCACACATACACAGTACACAGTGTACGTACACAGTACACATACACAGTACACAAATACATACAGTACACATATACATACAGTACACATATACATACAGTACACAATACATACAGTACACATATACAGTACACATGTACAATACACATATGCAGTACACATATACATACAGTGCACATATACAGTACACATACATATACTGTGCACATACATAAACATGTGCAGTGAAACCTGTATTAAAGACCACCAGTAAGAAGGACCACCTGTCTATAGAGACCACTGTAGGCTGGTCCGTGAACCACTTGAGCTATACAAAGCAACTTGGCAATTGAGGACACCTGAGAATTAGGGACAGTATAAAGTAGTCCCCAGGGTGGTCTTAATTCACAGGTTCCACTGCACTGTACAGTATAAGGCAGTCCCCAGGGTGGTCTTAATTCACAGGTTCCACTGCACTGTACAGTATAAGGCAGTCCCTAGGGTGGTCTTAATTCACAGGTTCCACTGCACTGTACAGTATAAGGCAGTCCCCAGGGTGGTCTTAATTCACAGGTTCCACTGCACTGTACAGTATAAGGCAGTCCCTAGGGTGGTCTTAATTCACAGGTTCCACTGCACTGTACAGTATAAGGCAGTCCCCAGGGTGGTCTTAATTCACAGGTTCCACTGCACTGTACAGTATAAGGCAGTCCCTAGGGTGGTCTTACTTCACAGGTTCCACTGCACTGTACAGTATAAGGCAGTCCCCAGGGTGGTCTTAATTCACAGGTTCCACTGCACTGTACAGTACAAGGTAGTCCCTAGGGTGGTCTTAATTCACAGGTTCCACTGCACTGTACAGTATAAGGCAGTCCCTAGGGTGGTCTTACTTCTCAGGTTTGCCTGTATACATATGAAGTACACATACATATTACAGTGTTTCCCACAGAAAAAAGTGCAACAGGGTGCCATGCAGGGAGGTCCAGGCGATTCATCGTCGAGTCCGTGGTTTATTTTATGTGCATAATAACAATACGCATCTAATCAGCTCATGTAGTATTAAATATTCGCTGGTATTCTGCAGTATTACAGTACAGGCACAAGAGCCTGGAGCATTGCAATGATTATTGAGCTCCTTTAAAAATTTGCAGCTGGAAAAGCAACAGGTGCTGCACCCTGTTCCAGATATACTGGGGGAAACACTGGGGGAAACTGGGGGAAATATACTGGGGGAACTGGGGGAACTGGGGGGAAACACTGGGGGGAAACACTGGGGGAAATATACTGGGGGAAACACTGACAATACACATCCACAGTACACATACGTATGTACTACACATAATATAGGAAATATTTCAGCTGGTACCCAGTACTACATGGATGTCTACAGACACGTAGACCCACCCACTGGTGTTGGAGGAGGTTCAGCAGAAAACGTAAGAACTTTGTGTTGAGTTGTACTGCCTCCAAACTGAGCTCAGAATCTCTGTACAAAGAGTCGTGGAATTGCTCGGCAGCACCCAAGGTGTCCAAAGTGTGCGATGTGTAGACTTTCTTCAGAAACCTACAGGGAGCCATTTTCTTGCCTCTCAACATAGTCAAGTCGCCAGGAACCAACCGCACAACACTCTGTGGAGGGGCATTCTCAGCACAGTAAAGCCAGTGTGCACGATTCCTTGTAACTAAAATTAATGCTCATATCTCACTGTAAGTACTGTACACACACGGGTGAAATACATACGTACACATACACACCCACCCCTTCCTACACACACATATGTATGTACATATGTATGGGGTGCTGTTCACTCACTGAGATACATTGTTATAAACGGCCGGGGAACACTTTTATAAATGGGGAATACATCTTTAAAATTGGGGAATACATCTTAATAAATGGGGGTCCCTGTTTGCTATATGGGGGCTCATCTTGGGTAAATGGGCCGGAAAAACTTTCTAAAGCTAATTTGCCATAACAGCACCCCACATATACTGTATGTACATGTATGTACAGTGAAACCAGCCGTAAAGACCACTTGTGTAGAAAGACCACCTGTCTATTGAGACCACTGTTGGCTGGTCCATGAACCACTAATGCAATACTATTGCACCTCTACATAAGGACCACCTGTCTATAGAGACCACGATCACTTGGTCCCTTGAGTGGTCTTTATAGGCAGGTTTTCCTGTATGTGCTGTATGTGTTGGTGTGTGGGCTACGTCTGTGTACAACTATGTGTAGTACATGTACTGTTTGCACGCTTGGTACATGTAGAGATGACCTCTATAGGCTCTGTATATGCTGTATGTACACTGTACATTCGTACATGTGTAGGTACTTGTACATACTGTACATACATACATACCGTACACATACATACAGTGAACCCTGTCTTGAAGACCACTTGTATAGAAAGACCACCTGTCCATAGAGACCACTGTAGGCTGGTCCGTGAACCACTCCAGCAATACTGCTCCACCTCTACATAAGGACCACCTGTCTATAGAGACCATAATCACTTGGTCCCTTGAGTGGTCTTTATAGACAGGTTTTACTGTATGTACGTACGTACATACAGTAAAGTGGCCCATGGACCAGCCAACAGTGGTCTCTATAGACAGGTGGTCTTTCCAAACAAGTGGTCTTTAAGACAGGTTTCACTGTACATACACTATGCAGCATTTATTATGTACTTGTGTCTGTAATCTTCTCAAGTTTGCATGTGTGGGGTGCCATCCACGTCAGTTTTAAGAATGTGTTCCCCATTTGTAAAGATAATTTCTACATAAACAGCACCTCATACACATAGCCCATGCATTAACACATACGTACATACGCATGTACAGTACGTACATACATACATGTACGCATAGCCCATGCATTAACACATATGTACATACGTATGTACGTACATACATACATGTACACATAGCCCATGCATAAACACATGCGTACATACGTATGTACGTACATATATACATGTACACATAGCCCATGCATTAACACATACGCACATACGTATGTACGTACATATATACACGTACGCATAGCCCATGCATTAACACATACGTACGTACATACGTATGTACGTACATACATACATGTATGCATAGCCCATGCATTAACACATACGTACATACGTATGTACGTCCATACATACATGTATGCATAGCCCATGCATTAACACAAACGTACATATGTACGTACATACATACATGTACGCATAGCCCATGCTTCAACACATACGTACATATGTACGTACATACATACATGTATGCATAGCCCATTTGTTCGCACATGCACATACACACATACTTGACTACCAGGTCCGCTCAAGTTGGAGCTTTCTGAACTCTGAGTGTCTGTTTCCACACGTGAGAGAGACGAACTTGATTGGTCGGAGATGGATTGTTTCATGGAGGCTGAGTCCTGTGATTCTACTTCAGTGACAGGAGGGGAGACTTCCATGCTAGGGCTTGAGCTGCTGTCAGTACCCAAACTGCTCTGAGGACGACTCCCGTAGTCAAGCTTTGGTGGAAACTCTCGCATCTTCTCCCTCACAACCGGACTGTACTTCACCAGCGTGCACAAAACTTTGAGAAACTGTAGCACTGGGACGGAGGTATCCAGGAAGGATTTCTTGGATGAGCTGCTGGCTGAGCTTGTGCCCTTCGATGAGTATGACCAGCTATCACTGGAATCTGTACTGTGAGCCGTACTGTTATCACACGAGTTGGGCTCTCCATATTCTTGATAGTAAGCAATAATTTGAGTTTGCAGAAAGTTCAAAAGGCACAATCCTCCGTCATCTTCCACAGCAACAGCAGATGAGGGCACCATGCTCCTGGAAGTTATAGGTGTGCATCTGTGGTCATCTGAGGTCAACTGGTTGATGGGGGTCCCTGCTGGGGCAAGCATGCGCTGTATACAGCTCTGCAGCTGCTGCTGAGAGTCTGCGGTGAGTAAGAGAGGGTTGATCTTGGTCACATGAGAAACAAAACGGAAAGAAATGTCGCTAGAACTGGACAGGTATGTGTCGAGACTGGAGTGTGACGTGCTGTCAGAAGCTGTGCTTTCAAATCTCCTCTTTCGGTCGGCATTAATAGCTGCTTTGTGTAGCGGAGTAATGGACGCTTTGCTGTTGTGAGATAACAATTTTGTCATTCGATTCACTTGCTTGATACGTGAAGAAGACGAAGGTGTACTGCGGTCAGTTGTAGCAGCTACATACATTGGATTAGGGCATGTTAGAAGAGACAGGAGACCATCTGACGGAGAACTTGACTCAGTAGAATGCACAGTAGGCGATGACACGTTGCCATCTGCAGGAGTTACAGTTAAATGAGCGTCAGAGTTCACTGCAGAAGAAGTAGCAGATGTTGAGGATAAATGTGCACTTTTGATGATGTCATGTGACTCAAGAAGCCTCTGAAGGAGCTCAGGAGCGGGAATTACCGGATCTACTTTCACATCTTCAACCAAGAGGGGAAAGCCCTCCTCTTCTGGGACAACAATACTTCTATAAGATGCTCTGAACGGGGAATTGTCACCTACAGCCAAACCAATGGTACTTGATACATTCAACTGGTTGGGGGTAACTTTGCATACGGACCCCAATGTAGGTGTGGTCATTGGGGTCACTGTTTCCAGCTTTGCTGGAGACCCTGGTTGAAGGTGGTCCTCTTTCACAAGAGATTTCTTGTCCGATTTTGAAAAGTGAAGTGGAGTGGAGGTAGTCAAATCCACAGACCCCAAGAAGGTCTTTGTGGATGGGAAGTCACTTTTGTTGCTACTTTGTGGATGTGGGCGCTTGGACCTTATAGGAAATTGGGGTGAGGTGGACGGCTGTGCGCTGTTCTGAAGAGACAGTAGATACTCGTTCTTCTGCTCAGCAGCAAGCCTTTGTGCTATTTCATCATTTTTCTCCCTCTCTAAGAAGATGATATTACCTCTCAAGTGCTCCTCTGCTTCTTTCCTTTCGGCTTCTTTGTGGGCAATCTCAACATCATGGCTGGCTTTTAGGGTCTTGAAGTCACTTTCTAGCTGTTTCTTCTCTCGAGACTGTTCCTGCATGCGATCGCGAAGGTTTTTCACTTCTCCAGAGTAGCAGTAATTCTGCTCAGTCAGTTGTGCTATTTGCTTCTGAGCCTCTTGGAGCTGAGCCTCAAGCGACCACATTCGATCTTCCCCACCAATTATTTGTACCGCTACACCTTGTTCTGACCTGTGTATCGCTGGCGTCAGCCCACTTGTACCAGTTGTACCCCGAGAAGGTGACTCAAGGTGGCCAAGAATTGCTTGTGCGTGAGGATGAAACGAACCCGGCTCATCGCTAGGTTGTTGCTGTCCAACACTGTCCGAGCTGTGCTGGGTCAGCTCGTAGTGCTGCAGAGCCACAGAACCAAACGCATCGAATTCATCCTCTACTGTAGTTTGAGCAGGCTGTGGTGGGGAAGAGAGAAAAAGTGTAAGACAAGCTGACATCAGATCAGTTTCAGTGGAACCTCTGTAACCCACAATCCGAGGGCAACAAAAAACATGCAGAATTCAGCTGGTGACTGCAGTGTGCTGTGAATCGTGTGCTGTAACTACGTACGCTTAGCAACCTAACATCACAGTGGCTTACAGGCTGTAGCGTGTTCCCTCGATCTTCTCTGCTTGCATCGATGTTTCCAATGCCTGACCTTGTGTCGCGAACTCCATAAGGCTGCCTCTGATGATTACCGGACATGTGAGCCACTATGTAACACTAACAATTGCTCCAAAAGGCAAAGTTGAATTCTTCACTAGTTGGGACAATCAGGATTCTTTGGGGGAAGGAAATTAAAAGCACAGCTAAATCCTTGTAGAGACGAACACAAACTGTACACACAGATTCACCAATACAAGAAATTCAAATCCTTCAAACATGTTGGTATTGCAAACACAAGAACACCACCTCCACGAACTCCATGATAAGAGCACCCTGGCAAGGAAACACTAACGAATCGTCTCACATTTACATACTTTCAGCTGTTCATACCCAGCATACAACAACATGTACATACTGTACAAATTATCTATTGAAAACAGCACCAATGGCACCAGTGTCTTAGCCAGCCATTCCTTTGGTCACTAAATGATAACCAGAAATGTGTGTGTAGAACCCTGTACGTACACAGTACATGTACAGCCCTGTACGTTCACAGTACATGTACAGCCCTGTACGTACGCAGTACATGTACAGCCCTGTACGTACGCAGTACATGTACAGTCCTGTACGTTCACAGTACATGTACAGCCCTGTACGTTCACAGTACATGTACAGCCCTGTACGTTCACAGTACATGTACAGCCCTGTACGTTCACAGTACATGTACAGCCCTGTACGTATGTAGTCAGTCATTTGAACACTTGTAACCAAGGTTCCATACTTCATGGCATACGATAACCACCCAGAGTCTGTTGTTGACCACCACTTTCAGTGCAGATACAGTTAAACAATATACGTTAAACCTCTCCATAACGAACCACCTCAGAACCACTAAAAGATCTACAATTGAACCTCATTATAATGAACCCTGAAGAGGTTCACTACATCAGGGTATTCACTACATCAGGGTGTTCACTGTATCAGGGTGTTCACTACATCAGGGTGTTCACTACATCAGAGTGTTCACTACATCAGGGGGTTCACTACATCAGGGTGTTCACTACATCAGGGTGTTCACCGTATCAGGGTGTTCACTACATCAGGGCGTTCACTACATCAGGGTGTTCACTACATCAGGGTGTTCACTACATCAGGGTGTTCACTATATCAGGGTGTTCACTACACCAGGGTTCATTTACAATAGAGTAAATACGTAGGTGTACATTCTAAAATCTGTTTGATATATCAGGGAGTCCATTGTATCCAGGGCTTATTTAGAGAGGTTCGACCATAGATCTTTCAGTGCTAGTAGATATTTGGGCGAAAGCAGTAACATTACTGGCTATGACACTGGTCAGATCGATATGCATTACAAGATAATTCAATTTAGGCTGTACATTGTTACAGCCGCACAGTGTGCTGCAGACTGGACAGCTAGAGGTGCTGCAGGCTGGACAAGCTAGAGGTGCTGCAGACTGGACAGCTAGAGGTGCTGCAGACTGGAGCTAGAGGTGCTGCAGACTGGACAGCTAGAGGTGCTGCAGACTGGACAGCTAGAGGTGCTGCAGACTGGAGCTAGAGGTGCTGCAGACTGGACAGCTAGAGGTGCTGCAGACTGGACAGCTAGAGGTGCTGCAGGCTGGACAGCTAGAGGTGCTGCAGACTGGAGCTAGAGGTGCTGCAGACTGGACAGCTAGAGGTGCTGCAGACTGCACAGCTAGAGGTGCTGCAGACTGGACAAGCTAGAGGTGCTGCAGGCTGGACAAGCTAGAGGTGCTGCAGACTGCACAGCTAGAGGTGCTGCAGGCTGGACAGCTAGAGGTGCTGCAGGCTAGACAAGCTAGAGGTGCTGCAGACTGCACAGCTAGAGGTGCTGCAGACTGCACAGCTAGAGGTGCTGCAGACTGCACAGCTAGAGGTGCTGCAGACTGCACAGCTAGAGGTGCTGCAGACTGGAGCTAGAGGTGCTGCAGACTGGACAGCTAGAGGTGCTGCAGACTGTACAGCTAGAGGTGCTGCAGACTGCACAGCTGGAGGTGCTGCAGGCTGGACAGCTAGAGGTGCTGCAGGCTGGACAGCTAGAGGTGCTGTAGGTTGGACAGCTAGAGGTGCTGCAGACTGGACAGCTAGAGGTGCTGCAGGCTGGACAGCTAGAGGTGCTGCAGACTGGACAGCTAGAGGTGCTGCAGACTGCACAGCTAGAGGTGCTGCAGGTCGGACAGCTAGAGGTGCTGCAGGCTGGACAGCTAGAGGTGACATTCCAGTACAGGCTTCATAAAGTCTTGTAGGGACAAGTGTGGGGCATGGGTAAAATGGGGCAATTTTGAGGGGTCCGCAACAAGGCATTATGACGTATGAGATTTCACTAAGATTTTAAAGATTTCGGAATAAGATTTCATAAGATTCTGCCAAGTGAAATTAATTTTTAAGATTGTAAGATTTCGCCTAAGATTTCCAGATTTCAGATAAGATTTCTGAATATTTCAAGATTTCGGCAAAGGTTTCTTATAGGATTTCAAATGTGTACGAGGATTTCAAGATTTCATAAGATTTCATAAGATTTCAGAATTTTACTTGAGATTTCAATCAAAGTGTATGAGATTTCACTGTGTTGCAGACCCCTCAGGTAATTTGGGAAGGGCGGGTATGGTACTTCGGAACATCCAAGTCAAGGGCCGTGTCAACCATGAGGTACATTCACTGGTTCCTGTCTGCATTGGTCACTGCCACCCATGTGCTTTGCCGGGCTCTAAGGAACACCCCAACACAGCCCCAGGGCTGTCCAAGGGCTCCTATCGGTTAAACCTGTGTCCGAGGCTGGCCAGATAAGAAAAACATAAGTAGAAAGTAGTTTAGGTACTAGCAAGTAGTAACTCCTATCTGGCTATTTTGTATCTTTTTATTACTTTTGATTAGTAAGGCAAGCTACCCAAATTTCGTAAAGCCCCTTAAATTCGTGCATAGCTGTCAAAAAGCATTTCAACTTGAATTGAGTGGGTCAGATTACTTTCTTTAGAATGCACAGCAAAAGGGATTTGTGAATTCGATATTGCTTAAGTATTCTAACTCACTCAATTTAAGTTGAAATACTTTTTGACAGCTATGCACGAATTTAAGGGGCTTTACGAAATTTGGGTAGCTTGCCTTACTAATCAAAAGTAATAAAAAGATACAAAATAGCCAGATAGGAGTTACTACGGGCTTTACGAAATTTGGGTCCTTTACCTAAATGATGAGGTTTCTCCCCGTGAAGGGGGAGCTTGGCAGTGGCCCGTACAGCTAAACAAATCAATGATAACAAAGTTTACAGGCCCCTGCTCCAAACTACCCCGCTTTAACTTAAATAATCCATGAAATTGACTCTGCTATGACAATTTACAGCATCAAGCGATCTCCACTACACATTCACGGAAATTTCTGAACACAAAATACAGATAGTAACTACGAACAACCGTAGATACTCTTTATAAAGTATCTATGGAACAACCCTCCTCGATCACAGTTATACAATATACAGTTAATTCCTGCTCCCTAGATAATGCAGTGAGTTCTTGTTCCTCTAGATTACAACTTACATCAATTTCCATGTAATTCGAAGAGAAGTGTTGCAGAAAATGACAGGCTGTTGTCAACAAATTGTCGTGAGTCGCGCAAAAGCAACAAGAACCCGAAGAAGTGGCGCCATTTTAGCAGGTGCTCCCCTGACACGTGACTAAGATCAAAGGAGCACGTGAGACAGCATGTAAGGGACTACACACGTGTGGTACCACTTTTACTGTGTGAAATTTAGCTTCAATTTGCCAAAAAATCCCGAAAATGTAACATGTTACTCATTAGTGTTCAATATACATATCTCAATATTGATACTACGATATAGTGGCCATCTTGAAAACAGTCAGTCAGGTTCTGCCACTTTGGGTTTAATGTGCAGTAAGTTACTCAAGGGATACATGTTACCATAGAAATTCTATACGTAGTATAGAATATCTATGATGTTACAGATTGCCGGATTCAGTTGCTTTAACTACTGTATTGCATTGCTGTGTAACTTTCAGTTCACAGTGGAAACTCGTTATAAAGAACACTCTTATATTTAGTTTCTCTATAGTGAACAAGTGTATGTTCCCGGTTAGTGGTCTACTATGAAAGTCTATCTGGTAATGGTGAATTTCTCATATGGAGAAGAATTCTCAGTGTCCCTGATATTTGTTATAGTGAGATTCTATTTATAAGCTATACCCTGAACCCCTCCATTTTATTGTGCACATGCCGCATATACCCACGCAATATGTGATTGACGGCTGCAACGCACTGCATGAGTTGAACACGAACAATGCCACACCCCAATCAAGGGAATACCCTGCTATTTTCTTGTCACTTGAACATCGCCAATATGTGAAACATTGTGCACTACAGAAAGTAATGCAAGAATGAAAGATATATTCTTGTATATCTACACACAGGAAAGTTTCACTTTCTGTGAGAATCTGGTACATATAAAACTACATGGTGAACAAGATTGTGGATCACTGTTTGGAATATATAGCCAACATGGCCAGTCAAAGTACAAGAGAGTGTTTCAGAATTTTGACAATCCAAATTGCAGCTATTTTGGTTGCCACTTCTGTGGGTAGAGTTGAACCAACCAAGAATGACTGTGTTGACAACTATACCGAATTGGAGCAGCAAGTGTTTGGTGAAAACAGCAAACTTACAAATGAAATCTATCGAATCTTCTACCCGACCAATGGGCACTTTCCCTTTTCAGTTATTGTGTCGTATGAGGATGTGAAGAAGAATACCTCAGAGTCTGTCAGCACTGATGCATACATTTCCTCTGATCCCAAATGTCCACACCAGATTTGGGTGTGGCTGTCATCACCCTCGTTTGTTCTAATGCCGCCTGATATAGTCAATAATTTGACACTCTTTACTCTCAATTACTTCAGAGTTTGGACTGCTCCTAAAATCACTATCCCTATTCCCAAACCATGCCCCAATGTTACCCACTGGTTTCTGTCACAGATCACTACGTCTGTGAGTTATTTTCAAGTTTTAAGTGTATTATTATGAATACTATCCACATGCACATACACAAGGATCACCTGTCTATATACAGAGACCACTGTAGACTGACCCATAGGCCAAATCAAATTTTTTAATGATATTAATGTAGGCGCAGGAACCGGGGGGGGCAAGGGGGCACCAGCTGGAAGCATTACTTTTAGGGAGCACCAGCTGGAACCCTTACTTTTAGCGAGTAGAGGCCAAATATCGTACATGTGTCTAACATGTTGTTGCATGTTGTATGCTCAATCTAGAACCTCCTAGCTCCCTTGTTTGTGAGAGTGTTCCTATGCCCCTGTAATGTATGCGCCTCCTTACATACGGTGTATAGCATCACCTATCTGCATATAGACACTCATCATCATGATGCATGGTCTATATGGGATTATAGTTCAGTCTGTACGCACAAGCCCATGTCCAAGACAATTTATCCACAGTGTATGGCCTTAGGCATACAAGATGACATGTAGTCTCCATATACAAAGTCAACTCTATCCCAGCCTACAGGTAGACCAAAGACAACAATGATATATGTTGCAATACAACTATTACAACGTATATATTAATAGAGATATGTACTACATTGTGTTCACTGCCATCAATAATAATTATTGTGTATAATAATTGTGCGTGACTGTATTTGAAATGGAAAGTTGCACTGGGTATTGTAACATTTGGATTCATGCAGTATCCATAGCCGAAACCTACAAGAATATTCACCATAATAAGGCAAATTGAATTTGAAAGTATGATTCTGGAAATCTTCTGCGGTAGTAGTACACACTCAGTATATCAGATACATATAGATTACATTATCACTTTGCATGCATGTATTTTTCCCAAATACAGTATCAGATTTTATGTTATTGTTATAAATATAATTTGCATAGTACATTTTTGTCATTTTTGAATCTATACATTTCACATTATCTGCAGCTTCAAGACTACTCACTGGGGAAACTTAAAGGAAAGACGCATCCTGGGGTTGTACAAGTTGGATGCTTGAAAAACAGCAAGACAAACATATACCAGCTTCCCTGCACCAATAGACATGAAGTAGGAACACAGACTGAGTTTCAAGAGATGTGTACTAACCAAGACATAGCTTCCATAGCCCGTCTGACAGCATCTGTTGGGATATTGTTTCAGTTAGCAGCAATATGGTTTGGTTCAATTTTACTACTCAATCGCAACCTTGGCTATCTTGCCAATAAGAGCTACACCTACTCATTTCGGCATTATGGCCTTCTTTGGGGAGTGACCCTATGTTTGAGCCTACTATCAACTGCTCTTGTCATACTGGATAGCACAGTCAACATACCTAACGTTCATCCATCTTTAATAGTTGACACCATACGTTTGTATGGAGGAATAGGACTGATTGGGATTTCATTAGTATTTGGTTTACCGATAGCTATCTACTTTGCTTACAAGTATGAATCCTTTGCAATCCCTCTTATCTTCCTCGTACCCACACAACTCATCTGCTGCTGGAACAAGAGGAAAGCAGTGAAAATCGTCTTTGGTTTTAGTCTGTGGATGCAGATATCATCCATTCACAACATATCAATCCATGCCTGTCTGCTATTAGTCACTCTCCTTGCAGATACATTTGCAGTTATGTCAACTGTGCTCTTTCTTTTGCTTATTCTTTTCTGCATTACCAACATATTTGCCATCTTATTCACAAGTGCTGCCTACATCTCCACTCCACGTCGCCTGAGACCTCAAGGAAATTGCTTTGTCATTCTTCATGCCGTGGCCCTGGTCTTTCTGTTGGGCATGACTTGCTGCTATTCTTACGTGTTTGTAGTTGGAGGATACATTATCAACAAAGACATGAGATTGGGAAGCTTCCAGTCTATAGTGGGAGTAGTCGTTCTCCCGCTTCTGGCTACCGGGATCATGTACTGCATCAAGAAGTTGGCCTGGGGATGGATGCAGTGGTCCATGGAAGAGAAGGAACTCCACACACACGTCCAGAATGAAGCAGGTGTTGAAGAGCAGCTAATTTCCCCATCTCTCCTACACATTTGAAATGAGCACACGTGCTATGATGCATGAGCACATGCATCATCGATCAAACATATGTCTTCAGCGGCTAAAGCAAGTTCAACTTCATAAAATTCGACTTGAAATTGAAAAATATGCAATTTGCAATTGTTTTCTTGCAGTTTGTTTGTGTATTGACACTATGGAATTATCTCGATAGCCACACACTAAACAATATTATATAAAAGTGCATAAGATCAAGAAAGAAACTGTCATATAGTTGGAGGCTGAATAGGGCGCATGAGCTTGAGACTGCACATTGAGATATAGCCATGCAGATCTCAAGTTTTCATTTCAGCTTTCCATTCAGCTATTAAGTGGCTTTGTGCTCCTAGTGACTATAGTATAATATAGCAAACCAATCTTCCAGGAGAAGGGCAAAGGTCAGTATACAGTCAAACCTCGTTAGTGAGTACACCTGGGGACCCTCCAAATTGCTACTCACTATCAGTAGTACTTGCTAACTATGTAGATTATAGTACTATGGGTTATAAGCTGGGCTAGCT
Organism: Halisarca cf. caerulea; assembly: GCA_963170055.1. Taxonomy (NCBI): domain Eukaryota; kingdom Metazoa; phylum Porifera; class Demospongiae; order Chondrillida; family Halisarcidae; genus Halisarca; species Halisarca cf. caerulea. The sequence goes on along the minus strand of CAUJGJ010000332.1, from coordinate 643,175 downwards.
ATCATTGTACTTCCTAACCAGGTATTACTCATTAGCAGTGTTCTTACTAACGAGGTTCTACTGTAATAATATGCACTGAATTCACTTACAGAGAGTACATGTGCATGCATGGGTGCATGGTCATGTTTTTCCGCGTCATCCCTACATGCAACATCACGAACCATTACCATGGTTTAAGATGTGCAGTATAATTTGATTGAATGCGGTATATAAAATTCTGTACATGCATGGCCATAGATTCCAAAGTCAAGACCAATTAAAAAAGAGTTGCATGGTTAGGGGTGAAAGATGTTTTTGAACGTTGAAGGTAGTGACCTGGGGGGGGTCCTCCACTGTTGTTGCCTCCATTACAATTGCTTCAGCCACAGTGACTTTACATATTATTATGCGGTCTCATATGCATTATATGTTCATGCATGTGTGCACACTAATCTATAGTGCACACTAATGGACCAGGTACATTTTATATGCACTTCAAAGGAAATCTGAAAATGGCTGTATAGTAGTCCTATATAATACTTTCTATTGAAATTTACTCGCACAAACAGTGAAAGTATAATGATACTTTAGACACTATTATAAACCTGGGTCCATCAATTTCACAATAGTATACTGTATACATGTAGGCCGCACAAACACTATACCTTTAAAAAAAACACAGGATCCTCGAGGGTATATACTGTATGTGTTGATCCTAACACTAACTAATACAACATCTACTGCACTAGCTGGCCGTCATCACGTGTGTGGAGCTAAATTATATACTATTGCAATTGTAGCAGCTAATATATATAGAGCACTCCACCATGATTCATCTCCCTCTTCTAATCTGTACTGTGATGGTGCTGATGGGTGTGGCAAATTCTGACACCGAAAAATCAACAAATTGTGTCTCCAACTACTTCCAACTGGAACAAGGACTGAAGAATGATACAGATCTCCTATTCCGACTACACCAACTATTCTATCCTCCTAACAGCCATCCGCCTTACTCCATAGAGGTGGTGTATCAGACTCAAGATGCCAATGGATCATTTACAAGAGTTTCCACTGATCCTGACTGCAAAGAACAGCTCTGGCTGTGGTTGTCTTCCCCAATATTCATCTTCATAAAGCCGAAGCACCTTACACTCTTGTCACTGTACACACTGAACTTTTTTCGCAAATGGACTCCTAAAAGAGTCAACATCACTATAGCTGAACCATGCAAGCAAGTGGAGTATGTCTTTCTGGAACAGCTAACGGCACAGGTGAGCACCACGTACAGAGGACAAGCCTCTATATAGGTTGTATATAATATCCTCTCCATTATATTACATACAGTGAAACCTCTATTATGATACCTCCACCATTCAGCCACATAGGTACCTCCTTCAACAGAACTTCTGGGTGCCATTTATAGTAGCCCTTGGCTAACGGTTCCCCAGGTAAAATAAGATTCCCTGATACCTGATACCCTGAACACCATTCCTCTGTCCCATTTGAAGTCCATAGCATTGACAGGTGTATATGCATTTGAATCCAGGTTTCTCCAAAATAAGGACACCTCCATAAACATGCAGGACAGCATGTGGTCCCAATGGTGTCTTTATTACAGAGGTTCCACTGTTATATATTATGGAGTACAATATTAGTTATAGAACATCGGATTCCATAACTATAATAGCAAAGTTGACATCACAATGGCCAATATTGTGTAACTTGTTTCAAGCAAGGCATAACATTTCACAGTAAAATCAGTGGTATCTTTTAATTTTCAACTCAGTGTCAAAATTTCCAGTATATACAATATAAAATGCATTCAATTTTTAATTTATAGGGTGTGATTGCTTTCACATTGCAGATGAACCTTTGTTAGTGCATGGACTCTGCCAAACAAGGACACAGTATAAGAAACCTCTCCACAAAGGACATGGCTTGCGGTCCCAGTATAATTCCTACAATTCGCTTTCAAATTGAACCTCCCAAAAAAGAAAACCTCTCTATAAAGAACAATATTCATGCTGTCCCCAAAGTGTCCTCTAGCTATTTGGGGTTTGGATCCTCTGTATTATGCACCTTCTTATCACCATGCATGCACATATATTAACTGCTTGTGAAGTACATTCCTCCTCCTTCCCCCTCTGCTGCAGCTACGGAGTCTTACTTGGTCAGGAAAATCGGAAAGTGTGATAAAAAACACACTTAAATCATGTGAGCTTCCATGGTCAAGTACATTCATACCGGCAAACAGTGATCTGGAAATGGTGGTCCAAATATGGAATTTTGCCAGTGGGATAGTTCTTTGCATCTTTCTTCCAGCAATTACATCAATTTTGCTCAAAGTAGCAGCCAAAGATCTACTGGAAAAGAGCTACACATACTCCTATCAGCATTATGGCATTCTATGGGGTGTGATAGTGTCTAGTTTTCTGCTGGCACCATTAGCAATATTTCATGGCATAATAGTCATACATCGAACCTATGCAGTGAATTACATATTCCTAGTCCTCATCGTTATTTCTGGAATGCCCATATCAATACATTTTGCTGCTAAACACTCATTGTTTGCAACTCCACGATTGTTCCTGTGGCCCGCACAACTACTTTGCTGTTTCAACAAGCGAAGAAAGCAATGGCTGGTATCTGTTACAGTTGTATATATCACTATGACAATGTTCACCTACTTTTGTGGGATGGTCATAGTAATGATGTTTGCCATGTTTGCAGAGCCTTATCCTGTCATATTGAACTCACTGATCCTTGTTCTTGTTCTGTTCTGCCTTATCAACATCTTCGCCATACTCTTTACCACATCTGCACACATTTTCACTCCTCGCAGTCGCCGACCACATGGTAATCCCGCAAACATTCTCAATGCTGTAGTTTTGATACTAATCCTCGTCATTGTGGCATTCTCTGGAACAAGTGTGGGGTTGGCTAGTGCCGCAGTCAATGGAGAGTCTTCTCCTAACACTATGAAGTCTATACTAACAACAGTTGCCCTGCCACTACTGCTTGGGATGATCACACTAGTGCTAAAACGGCTAATATGGAAATGGATGAACTGGTCTGATGTGCGACGCATACTCCATCCAGGGGATAAATCACAGAGTGAACTTTCACCTTCTCCAAAAGAATATTTTGAAATGGATGAAATGAGTGTATGACATGCAACATGTTGCTTGACATTATACAATACAGATAGAAGAACATGCAATACTTCTCCTGCATTGCTACAGTATAGTTACATTACAAAGTTTATATTATTGTATTGTACTCAAGGCCTGCGCACAGATACTTCATTCAGTGAATATTTCACTAGATTCTGCTAAAAAAATACTTATTGTGATTCACTTTTATGCAATAATTATATTATAATTTGTTGCAATAATTATAAATAATTATAAACTTTCTGTGCAATTCTTCACATTACATGTAGATCAGTACTGCATGTGGAGTGTGTAGGAATGCATTGTACATTCTTACGATTACGTGCATGCAAGTGCAAGAACTACTAAGATCCTGAAGTAGAAAATTGCAGTTATAATATTATCATGCACTGTGTCTGTGTGTGTACGTGTGTACATGTGTGCGTGCATGTGTGTGTGTGCATGTGTACATGCGTTCGTGTGTGCATACATACATGTGTGTGTGTGTGCATGCATGTGTGTGTGCGTGCCTGCATGCGTGTACGTGTGTGTGTGTGCGTGTGTGTGTGTGTGCGTGTGTGTGTGTACATATGTGTGTGTGTGTGTGCATGTGTGTGTGTGTGTGTGTGCATGTGTGTGTGTGTGTGTGTTTGTGTGTGTGTGTGTGTGTGTGTGTGTGTATACATGTATGTGCATGTGTGCATGCGTGCATGCGTGTGTGTGTGTGTGTGTGTGTGTGTGTGTGTGTGTGTGTGTGTGTGTGTGTGTGTGCATGTGTGTGTTACCATGCAACTGTATTTAATGCATCATTCACTTTTATCGATCACTAAGTAGTGTATTGCGGCCTTTGTAAAAGACTGTAAACATAATCAGGCAAAATGATAGCATAATGTTTTTTGCCTGCATGTTACTTTTTTATAGGAAGAAAGAATTTTGTTTACTCGTATATATCTGCATGGTGATATCACCATGTAATCAGAATTTATTTTAATATATAATTATATGTAATATAACAGTGAGAGGACATGTTGTACCAGGTCCTCCAATATCCTTCATACAGGATGTCCGTGTGCTGTCATTTTATCTTGCATTGTAACTGCATGTATATATTTAGCATTATCCCATGATGTCACCATGCAATGGCTAAATATAGAAGTTACATACATGTACATATATAGCTTGGTAAATTATTTATCTGACTGTTAGGTTTAGCTGTTTCCTTTGTTATGCAAAAGTTTAGTAACATGCCTACTGATTATGTATAAGCAAAAACTTTAAGGTGAACTTTACAAATATTAGCGCATACTGAATATTGATAAGGAGGAAAAGCATGCATGCACCATTGCCCAACTGTGACAGTATACAGTTACATTAATGGTTCCAGTGTCAAATCCCATGCACACATTATCATGCAGTCCCTTGGCATATTATATCCGTATTATATGAAAGTAATGCAATTTCTGTACGTGACTTCGCCTTGTGCATGTCCATACCTAAAGGGAATATACCAAGCATGCAGAAGGGCTTCTATAAATGCAAAATGATCTTGCATGACTTCAAATAATCTCTCATACAGAAACAGCAAGACTACAATAGCTTGCGTGTTCCTGTAATTCTCTTTGCCAATCAAGTCTGAGTTCCACTGGCATCATTTGAGATGAAGTTCATTATTGGAAGTTCCGTTTCACTTCTAACCATGGCCATAGTTATGGTTCAGGCAAGTAGATCACATTCTGGCGATGAAACAATGGTGTCCAATTGCGTGCCCAACTACTTCAAACTGGAACAAGAACTAAAAAATGACACCAAGCTGCAGTTTAACCTGCACAGACTATTCTATCCGCCTAACAGCCATCCTCCTTACTCCATAGAGGTGGTGTATCAGATGCGGGATGCCAATGGGTCAATCACAAGAGTGTCCACTAACCCAAACTGTAAGAAGCAACTCTGGCTGTGGGTGTCTTCACCGATATTCATCTTCATCAGACCAGAACACCTTGCACGCATATCCCTATATACGCTCAACTACTTTGACAAATGGAAACCGCAGAGGATTTTCATCACAATCTCTGAACCATGCCGCAATGAAATGATTTTGCTTTTGAAACAACTAACAGCCCAAGTGAGTGCATGTACTGCGATGTAATCTCTTAGATTATATGGTGAAGTCTTTATGTAAAGGTCATAAAGACTTTCAAAATATCTCTTATCTAGCCCTGACCTAGCTATAAGGCTACATTCTAACATGATCACAATGACATAATATGAGGGCTGGAACAGTATATACACATTTCTTTTCTTAGACGATTATATGATTACAAAAATATTCTACAATTATTAAGATCAAGCAAACGGGAACTTTGCGGTGTCACCGTGAACACGTACAATAAAACCTAGCTGTCTATAATGACCATTCAAGGGTCGAAGCATTGTGGTCTATTTGGACAGGTAGTCCTTATGTACAGAGGTGCTTTAAGTATCACTGAGGTGACCAATGAGCCAGCTATACTGTGGTCTCTATAGACAGGTGGTCTATGTATACGAGTGGTTTTAAGACAGGTTCTACTCTTCCAGTTACAGTACTAAGTCTTCTCAGCTAAGATAAAAGTCTTTATACCAAATATAAGCACATATCACATGCAATGTATACATTGCCATGTATATAACTGCCGGAATGATCTTCAAGTGAGGTTTTCTTGAAATGCAATAAATTTAAACCTGTCTTACAGACCACTTGTGGATAAAAACCACCTGTCTATGGAGTCCATGCATAGTAGGCCGCTGGCTCATTTTTTGACCACCTCAGTGATACTAAAGCACCTCAGAGTATAAGGACCACATCATGTCTGTATGCAGAGACCACGATTACCTTGTCCCTTGAATGGTCGCTATAAAGACAGGTTTTACTGTAAGTATATACGCATCCAGGGGCGGATTTTGGGGTGTTTCTGAACCTTCCAGAAACCAGTCAAGCTACTCTAAGCCTTGAAATCTTCAAGAGAGTTGATAGCTGTCCCATGAAAGCAGAAGTAACACGTAGCCACTTGATGTTCTTATTACCAACCTTGGAACTCTTTAGAAGAGCTACTGTGGACAAATATCCTCAAAAACAGTTTTTACGACTTCTATTTGAGGAAAAGTGCTTGAAAATTGCTATTATAATATTCACTGTGCTTTAGACAGCCATCATCTTTTATTACATCATTTGACATATTGGTATTTTATTTAGGAAACTAGTTTACTATATAATTATTAATTGTCTGCATCCACCCCTGACATCGGTACATACAGATTCAAAAGACTTGACTGTGGTCTTCCCCTCTCATTGGTATATAGCTACAGAGCCTTGCTTGGCCATGGAAATCTGGGAAAAGCGTTCTCAAGAACGTATTGACAATATGTGAGGATTCACAGACAAACGTATTAAATCAAGCCAGCACCAACATGAACATCACTTTGGAAAGAATTGTCACAATATGGTTATATGTTGGGTTAATATTAGCAGGGATCTTTATTCCAATCATAACGGCAATTTTGATGATTCGGAACATAGCAATGAAGGACTTACTGGAAAAGAGCTACACATACTCCTATCAGCATTATGGCATTCTATGGGGAGTGATAGTGTCTAGTTTTCTGATGGCACCATTAGGAACAATTCACATTACACTTATCATTAGACGATCATCCTTTGAGGCAAATTACATATTCTTGTTTCCTCTCATCATTCCTGCATTCTTCATATCTGTATACTTTGCTGTTAAGTATCCATCAATTGCAACTCCGCAAATGTTTCTAATACCAGCAAAATTACTCTGCTGCTGTAACACGAAAAGAGCGCAATGGCTTGTATCTTTCACTGTCATGATTATGACTATTATCACGTTTCACTATTGCTGTGCATTTCTTTTGGGAATGACACTTGCCATGTTTGCAGAGCCTTATCCAGTCATATTGAACTCACTGATCCTTGTCCTTGTTCTTTTCTGCCTTATCAACATCTTTGCCATACTCTTCACCACATCTGCTCACATCTTCACTCCTCGCAGTCGCCGACCACATGGTAATCCCGCAAACATTCTCAATGCTGTAGTTTTGATACTAATCCTCATCATTGTGGGATGCTTTGGATCAGGTTTGGGGCTGGCTAGCGCTGCAGTCAATGGGGATTCTACCACCAACACTATGAAGTCCTTACTAGCCACAGTTGCCCTGCCACTGCTGCTGGGGGCAATCACACTAGCGTTGAAGAGGCTAGTATGGAAATGGATGGACTGGTCTGATGCGAGCAGTGTCCTGAGGACAAGTTATGAGGAGATTGAATCCGAACCCCTGCAGCTGCATAATGTCTAGAATATCAAGTAAACTGATTGAAGCATGCAACATGTAATTATTAAAAGTGTGGCTTATATACTCTTACACTTGCAATTAAAATACAATTTCTCAAAAATAAATAATTATATTTTTGTAACCAAATTGCATATGACAAAGAAATAGCAAGCAATTGCAATTTATACATATTAGTTGATTTGAGTGGTATAAGTTTTGAGCTAAATAAAGCATGAAATTTGCATGTTCCTCGGAACGCTATCGATGCTATAGAGATCAATACAATTTGAGTCACAAGTGCATGGCAATAGACAAACGTGCACATATAAATTAAGATAAAGCATGCAATATAAATTACACACACACACACACACACACACACACACACACACACACACACACACACACACACACACACAGGCACGCATGCACACACACACACACACACACACACACACACACACACACACACGCACGCACACACACACAAACACACACACACACACACACACACACATATGCATGTATAATATACACACGCACACACATGCACACACACACACACATGCATATATACATTATATTATGCATGTGTTGTGTAATATCATCGATCTTGCTGCATGTGCATGAGTGGAATGTACCATATGCATGTAGATGTAGATATATCATGCAGTCTATAGCTGCAGTGTACGTTGTGGCCATTATATACTGCAGGGGTATATACAGTAGAACTTGGATAGTAAGTACCCTCAAGGGAAGGAAAAATTAGTACTCACTATCAGAGGTACTTACTAACCAAGGTACTTACTAACAGAGTTTGACTGTATATTGTAATGCAATTACCATTGCAATTATTTGAATATTACAACAGTTTAATTACCATGCATTATCATTAATAATAAAGCACTCAACTAAATTTCTACAATTACCATATACCATTGCTAATCACAGATTTTAGATTTGTTCTGGGATGTGTGCATATATAAGTTATCACACCTTACCAATTTATAATTAAAATTTCAAAATATAGTGAGATTTTGCCACTTCATGCAACCATGCATCCAGTCACTTATTGTAGCACATGCATGACTTGGTTCAAACTAATCAACATCTACCTCCTCTTAAGTATATAGGGGAAGGAATATATTCACAGTGCACGTATAAATTAAAGATATACATCACAGTATAGTTGCATGTATACAATTGTGTGACGTGATTCAAGTAACAAAAGAATACCAATTACCATTACAACTACTCTGAGACTGAAACAGCTCCTGGACCATTACAATTACATTACCATTACCAACAAATGCATACCCGATAAATTACAATTGATTACAATTACTATAATTACCATTACCACAACACTGGTCTATAGTGAAGGCATGAGTGTACTGTACAATGAACATGAATCATGCTTATTATGTATAAATATCATATGTTACCATATTACATACAAAAAGATCCACCTACACACTAAAAGCAAAACACAGTACAGACACGCTTGTGGGTCATTTCCCCATTAAACAGTAGTAGAGTATAACATAGTTCACTAGTAATTGTAACAATAGAAATAAATCAGAAAACTAGAAAAACTCTTCGGCTCCCATATCCCTTATCTCAGCAAGAATATCCATTGCTTTGTGAAGAGCCTACATTCACGTGGACACAGGCGCATTAGGATAGCACATGCATGCACACACACACACACACAAACATGCACACATACACATGCACACACATGCATGCACACAAATGCATGTACACACACATACACAATTATGCATGCAAGCACGCACGCATGCATACACACATGCACGCATGCACACACACACACACACACACACACACACACACACACACACACACACACACACACACACACACAGTCAAAACAATCCGCTATTCGTAAGTGAAGACGTGTTGTGATTAAACCAGAAGGCACACATCACGTGACACTATACATGATCAATACCATAGTATGTGTGTGTGTGTGTGTGTGTGTGTGTGTGTGCGTGTGTGTGTGTGTGCGTGTGTGCGTGTGTGTGTGTACGCGCACAAAAGCACAAGCATGAGCAAGAGTTGGAAAGTAAGTAGAACTTGCTAAGCAGGTATATAATGTATGTACCTTTTCAAAGAAGGCACAAAAATGAATACTTCTTATCAGATGTACCATAGACACTTAAAACTACATACATAGCTTAGAGGGTCTATGGATGTATTAACTACAAGTATTACGTACATATCTACTGTAGTTTGTGTACTGTACAAATCAGTCAGTACAGAAGGAGTAGAATGTACTATCGTGGAGTAAGTAGGTATTAAACAGAGTAATGAAAAAGCAAGAGGACTGTATGTGCAAGTGTACATTGGGAAACAGCAGAATGTTACGTACATCACACAAAGCATACATACGAGTGTGGAGTCACACACGTACATACTTACGTATGTATGTATGTATGTACGTATATACAAATACATAGACCACACAATGTACTGTATGTAAAAGTGAACAACAATGATGCGTATCAGCATTGCAGTGTAGCCAGTGGTGAAATACAAGGTGCAAGAAAGATAACACACCTCTGAGAACTTCCATGCATGCACACAGTTACATACATACGAAAGTGAACTACGATCTGTGAAAATTTAATAATCACCCCCCCCCCCACACACACACCTCCAACATGGCAGCTGTTTCCTTTCTTCTTGTGTAGATTTCTGGAGACTCGACCATTACGTGGTCAACAACATCACTCTAGTGGAACAAAATGGCCGACATACATACATACATAATAATAGGAAATACATATTACGTGTACAATACACTATACATACATACACTATGCGTACATGCACTATACATACATATACTATACATACATACACTATACATACATACACTATACATACATACACTATACATACATACACTATACATACATACACTATACATACATACACTATACATACATACACTATACATACATACACTATACATACATACACTATACGTACATACACTATACATACATACACTATACATACATACACTATACATACATACACTATACATACATACACTATACATACATACACTATGTGTACATACGTACACTATACATATGTACATACATTATGCGTACATACACTATGCGTACGCACTTATGAAGACTAAAGAAAGAGTGTATATAGGCCACGTATATAGTGGACTTCCTTGTGAAAGACCACACAGCTTACAAGACCGGCTTAGCTGATCACAATGTATGCATGTGTATTAGCTACATATGTACACACATAGGTAAACACATTCACACATGCACACACGCATGTTTGTACGCACACACACACGAGCGCGCGCACGCACGCACACACACACACACACACACACGCACACACACACACACGCGCACACACGCGCACACACACACACACACACACACAAAGCTAGAAGCAACACACGTGACCTCCCCCATTACCCACACACCTTGTATAGTTCACTGACAAGTTTACTTTGTAAACTGTCCTTCACTTGGTTCACTAAACAGTGCATAACAGCTTTTGGAACACTGTAAACAAAATCACACAAAGTGACATATTGCGATGGCAGAACAAGGGTTGACATGTATATATGGACAAATGACTTATAGGGCTGTGCAGGGGGTATTTGCCCTCCTGGAAGATGCTTCACCCATCCTTTCCACCTACATATAGACCCCTAGCTTAGTCAAACCCTTTCCGCCATATTTATGGGCAAAACCGTCTGGCCTTGTCACACACCCTCACCCTTCAATTCCTCCTTTAAAGAAATTTCTATTCCCAGTACTTGGATACACTGTATACAGTAGAACCTGTATAATGTGGACACCTTGGGGACCTCCAAGAGTGTCCTGACTACAGAGGTGTCCTGATTTTACAGGGTTGCCCCCAATATGTCATTTATGTGTATGAGAATTCGGGACCATATTCTAACGTCCAGTTATACAGGTGTTCAGATTTTCAAGTGTTCTGAATAGCGGGTTTCTCTGTATGTGGGTATGTGTAGCTAAGTATGTACGTATCTTAGAAAACAAAATGAAGTATAGAAGATTCAACCAAGGGAGGTGCGTCCACCTTGTGGTGTTTACATACAGCACAAGATGCGTAGACGGTAAAATTAAGATTAAAACATACGTATGTAACAGCACACGCTCGCTCCTGTGATAAATGTCCAGCACCACAGGATGCCATGGGTTAACTGATACTTAAAACACACGTATGTAACAGCACACGCAAACATTACAGCAGTTGGCAGATTTGTAATCCATCACCTACACATACCCACTCATAGCAAACAAGGCCACGGCAACCACAGTGGAACCTCCACCATCCGGCACTCTGTGGGTAGCACAGGTTATAGAGGTTGTTGATTGTTAAGTGATTCTTACAATATTGCAACAGAATTCAAGAAAGTCAGGTTGAGGAAGAAAGTCAGATAACCAAAGTGTCAGGTTATAGAGGTTGCTTGATTCCCAGTACGCATACTACACAGTACACATACTAGGAATCAAGCCATATTGCCACTGTATCCCAGAAGTTGGCTGGATTTGGGAGAATGTCAGATTATGAGAGTACTGGGTCACAGTGAGACCTCACTTATCCATACCTCCAACATCCAGCTCCCTCACCTTCTCCAGTAGTTTATATAGGAACAAATCTGCAATAATCCTACTGTACACTATACTACTGCTCCGTCCAGTTCCCTCACTTCATCCGCAATTTCACACAGAACTGATGTGTGCAGGTAAGTGAGGTCTGACTGTACAGAGGTTTCATGGCATACAGTGCTGACCAAATCCAGTGACTGAAGACTCACCAGTCTTGTATTGTCTTGCGAACAATCGTAAAATATGAGGTGATGAGGCTCTCTAAGAGTGGATAAAGATATTATGCTTTGAAAGTACTTCACAACAATGTGCATAATACTATTGGCTAGGAAGACAAGTTGTACCACATGCAAAATTGTATCAAAGAATGTGTGTGTGTGTGCGTGTGTGTGTGTGTGTGTGTGTGTGTGTGTGTGTGTGTGTGTGTGTGTGTGTGCGAGTTTCAAAAGATATTCAGCCACCTTTCTGGTAACCTACCTATGAGTTGGCAGTCAATCCTCTTTTCCATGTCACTGTTATCGGATTCATCTTCCTTCTGTAAACAAAGGAGGGGAGGGGAGACGGAATGCTAACAAACAATTTCAGTGCACAAAGCAATCAACATACTAATGCTTGATTGCAATTTAAATATGTAATGTACATATGTACTGTATAGGCGATAATATTTTTGGGGCATATCCTTCACAAATTAAGAACTTGGTTGCAATTTACAATTTTTATTTTTGCGAAGGACCAGTCCCTACTATATGTTGGACAAATAGACTATGTATCTAACCAAATATTCGCGATTGAATTTTCGTGAATGTAGGCAAATTCACGAAATTTGCGAAAATAAAGTCCTGTGAAAGTTAGCACCTATTCGGCACCTAAGCTTTAGTCTTACAAAGGCACTGTCTGCAGATGAAGATGTGTAGTATGTGTGAATTAGCTTAATAGAGTCCCATGTGAGTGAGGTTCATATGAGTCCAGTTGTATGGAAGGTATTCTACGTGGGCAGAGTTCGTGTTTGTGTGAGTGGAGTCAAAGTGGCAAACGCAAACACACACACACACGCACGTACACGCACACA
>CAUJGJ010000332.1:605000-617500 GCA_963170055.1 Halisarca cf. caerulea | reverse complement strand
TGTCAAGGGTAGAGCTGATAGCCAAGTAGATGCCCCTTTTTCCTGAGCAAGGTCGACACAGCGTTTCAGTGTTGGAGTTAAATCCTGCTTCAGCAATTTTGCTTGCTCGTCTTGTTGCTTGTGTTTATCCTTACTCAGGTCATTCTTTGCTCTTTTCTGAGCTGCCTGTGCAGTTGTGGCTGATGTGCCATTTAAGACACTCTGCAATAGTGGGGCTGTGATGAGTTGTGAAGCCTTGAATGTATCCCCTGAAATGGAAATTGGGTTGGGGATCCCAAGACCGCCAAGGCGAACAGGAAGGGATAGCAATTCTCGAATACTCTTGCCAGGTTGAAGGTGACCAGATAACACCGGAATCAGCTTGGAGCTCAATATTTCTTCTATAGGTATGAGTAGATGTGATAAATTCAAACTGTCCCAGTCAGTGATGCGAAAAAAGTAGTTGAATTTTGATTGTACTCCATGGGTGTAAGCAGCATAAGCAGAGTGTGGTTCTGTTTCAGCTATAGCTACAAGTTCACAAAGCTCTTCCATCCATCCCTCAATTGTTGTACGAGCATTATCTTCAATGAATGATTTCTTTCCAATAGCTCCTCCTAGATATGTCACTCCATCAGTCACAATCGTAATCCCAGTGTCATTGAAAAATCTTGAAGCTGTTTCAGTGTTGTTCTCTTTGATGAGAAGCTTCGTTTTGCGACTGTTGGTGTAATAGCCATACTTCGGTCCTTCTTCCTGCAGCACATCCCACCATTGTCTAAGTTGCTCAACGGATGAGCCTGCAGCTGAATCATCTGCATACCAGACTTGGGGTGAACAGGCCTCGAGTTTCTGAACCAGGGGTTGTATGCCTATGGCATACATTGCCATTGCTAAAGGGTCACCTTGAGTGGTACCTTCTTCTGAAAAAATGTATTCACCATCAACAAATAAGTAAGATGATTCACGGTAGGTATTGATCAAAACAGGAGCTAAAATTGGGCATATTGATTGAGCATTCAAGAGAGTCATACGGCGGTTTAGTGAGTTAAAGGCGTTGGAAGCATCAACAAAAAGTGCAGCTTCTGTCTCAGGTAATGAGAAGATATGTGACATAGTGTGAAAGGCTGTTTCGCAGCCTGCTTCAAATCCTGCACAAAGCTGAGATTGGCCTACAGACTCTTGGAGATCACTTTTGGTAATCATCATGATAGTCTTCCCAATAATTCTTCTGACAACTTCTCCAACCCCAATGGGTCTGACACCGGGGTTCTTGTCCAAAGGAATGAGTCGGCAAGCTGTGTAGGCAGTAATGAACTTTGGATTGACATATGTGGTACAAAGACGTTTTGCAACATTTGACAAGGCTTGACAAAGATCATTGGAGCTATCACCAAATGCTGTGCACCATCTTCTCCAGCACATTGCATCAGCACCAGAAGGTCCTGCAGATCCTTCAGTTTTAAGAGCTGATTTTCGTATCTCATCTGCATTGATGCTCTCAAAAATGATGTGAAGTGCAGTGTTACTTTCCGTTGGAGGTACAATTGCATCTACACAAATTTCACTAGGCTTTGGATGTTTCTCTTTAAGAACTTGACGGACAGTAGTTGTGTGTTGCTGTTGTTGAATTGTATCCTCAAGATTGAGAACACCGGCTTTGATCTGGCTAGATAACATTTTCAGTGCTGTCTTCACTTTCCCATTCATCATATTCTTTGCAAAAAGGCGGGGCACTGAAACATCAGAATATTTCCTATTCACTTTAGATTGTAATCGAGCTTGAATTGTACGGCTCTCATTGAGGAGGTCAGTGATCTGTCCGTGTTTCCAGAGTTCAAGCCGACGTCGGAGACAACAAATGTGATCCTTTGTTTTTGATTTCACATGTGGCTTTTGCAGCAATAAAGCTGGCATGGACATTGCAGCAGTGATTGCAATAGATTCTAATGCTGATTCATTAGCAAAAGCATTGAACATTCTAGCAAGCTCATTCACAAATGCTTTCCCCTGTATTCCAGAAGGGACCATAAAAAGATTTGGTTTCCAGTGAACAATCTCCATATATGCAGATGATAATGCTGTGCTTATATCTTGCTCTAAAGCTTCATTCCAAACAATGTTGCTGTTTTCAGATGTTTGGTTAAAATCTGGTAGACTTGCAACATTCTGCATGCTAGGTGAACTTGACTTATCTGGTAATATTTCAGAGTGTAAAGACTGATCATTGGTAATCGCTAATTCTGATAAAACAGGAGGATTTGAATCGATAACTAAAACTGTTGAAGGACTTGAATCGGTAGATAAAACTGTTGGAGGATTTGAGACCGTAGATAAAACCGTTGAAGGACTTGAATCGATAGATAAAACTGACGAAGGATTTGAGTCGGTAGATACTGTAGTGCTTGCTATATTACCATTTAGTATACCGTATGGGTAGAAAATTTCGAGGGTTCAAATTTTCGCGAATCCCAAAATTTCCTTTATTTTGAAATTTTCGCGGGTATTAAATTTCGCGTCCCCAGCCAAAGGTATCCCATGAATATCATTTGTGGGAACATGGGCTGCGCAGAAAAACGTTCGAAGAACATGCATCGAAGTTATGGCAACCTTCTATTCTATCGACGAGTGCAGTTGGAGGACAGTTATTCAGAAGTAGAGCTAGATTACAGCCAGCTAATGCTGTAATGCGAGAAACAAACCAGTAATCGTTACTGCGAAGAGTTTTTATCCGGCCTTAAAATCCTACATCGAAGAGTTCTAGCTACCCTGTGATCACTAACCAATCGCTTGATCTCCAACTGTTCGTCTGCGATACTTTCTCATACTCGTCTTTTCTTATTCCAATTCCTCTAAACAAATTAATATAATAGACTAACTTGCTTCGGAGGTAAGCTGAAAAGAAACGATCGAACAAGATCATATAGACCGAATCAGAAGGGATATCGCTTCCAATGGGACTCAACTACTCAAACAACGTCGCTCTTAACCTCGTATCGAGCCATGTGTTAAACCCTCTACCGTTGCACTTTGTGCCTAGGATTAATATTGGCGGGTTTGGAATGACTCGCGAAAAACGCGAAAATAAACCACCCGCGAAAATTTCTACCCTTACGGTATATTGTATGTCGTATGTATGTATGTATGTATACCAAGTACGTATGCTTGTATGTCATGTATGTATGTATGCATGTGTATATGTATGTATGTTATTGTGTGTGTATGTATGTATGTATGTGTGTGTATGTATGTATGTGTGTGTATGTATGTATGTGTGTATGCCATGTAGGTATGTATGTTCTGAACTGCTCAGCAAAGTATGTTCTTTCTCCCTGTATGTCATGTTCTCCTTTTTTTTCTTTTTCTTGCGTTGCCAGGTTTTCCTATGACTTGTACACTTTTACTTGTCACCTGTACTCTGTGTCCAAGGATTGATCTCTAAGACTTTCTTTTTGATCATTTTGTATCCATTATTACTCTGGAAGTAATAATGACTGTCCTCCCCCTCCTAGCCAATGCACATGGCCTGTAATGCCGTGAATGGTCCCCCGCCGTAAGTTGTCCCCCATTGTTTCATCAATACTAAACCCTAACCCAACCCTAACCCTAACACCTCGGCGGTATAGAGTTTGTATTCAATAAATGCCCTCACCGGACAACTTTTAGGGGAACAAGATTTGGTGTGACAGGCCAAGTGTCACATATCCAGAAAATTATTTAATTATGTTGTAGCTAATGTACACTCTTATACATTAGTAAACATTGGAATTTGAGTGAATATCTTAAACCAGAAAAAAATTCTTGTAAATGTCCACAGCTTATAAGATGTGATTACATTGAAATCTCTGACACTCTGAAGTAAGGATAGCATCTCCGCAGAGGACACAGGTGAGCTTGAGGTCCCAAGTATTTGTCTTTAAAGTAATTTCAATACACTTTGAACCTCACAAAGAGGAGAACCTCCTTACCAAGGACAAACAGGCTGTCCTAAAGTGTCCTTTATTCAGAGATTCCACTGTAACAGTACTGCATCTGCATGTGGTTGGTACAGCCTTAGATATTCCAACAGCTTTGGAGACAGTAACTGTAAGGGGTGGTGCTTATCGCACGTGCGCGTAAATGATGACGTCAGTTGTGAGCATATGGCCGCCTAACGGAAATGAAGCCAGGCAACGTTCTCTTGGTAGCTGTAAGCTTTCTGCTCTTGTCCGCTGCTAAAGGTTAGTTTCTTGTTGTTAAAACCAATGCTATCTAACCCTGAAATACTTGTACGAGTACATTCGATCATTGTCCTCTCGTTAAACCTCCGTAGTCTGCAAGAAGTAAATGCAACCTTAGACCTTTGTGAAAATCTTACAAGCGTTAGGTTTTCGCTGAAAATTGAACCTTGTATTCGGTATTGGCCGTTGCCTGCAATACTTGTGGGTAATTTCTATGGCTCTGCTTTGCACATTAGTTCGTGCACGCAGTGCAATATTAACTTTATAAAGCTTGTTATCCCCGTAATGTCAATTAGTTTCGCGGAGGCGGACCTTTGCCCGCGCTGGGTGCAGCCTTGTTTCCTTTGGTGCACAGGTGGTGGGGCACTTAGCTAAAACTATCAACAAGACATGAATGTCATTAAACCTGATATGAATATCGTTATTTCAATTGATTGTTGATGTCTGATGAAATGCTGTCCATGTTGCTGAGAGATCCCGGGCCAGAAGGAACCATCAGCATTGCCATAGCAGCTATTACCATAGGATGGGTCTTAATTGCTAGATTGAAATAAATGCAGATTGCTAGCTAATTACAAGAGCGCAAATATTAAAAAATGATGTATTACAGTAAAACCTGTCTATAACGACCACTCAAGGGACCAAGTAATTGTGGTCTCTGTAGACAGGTGGTCCTTGTACAGAGGTGCTTTAGAGCAACTCAAGTAGACAATGAGCCAGCGGCTAAGCCTATATACAGTGGTCTCTATAGACAGGTAGTCTTCATATGCGAGTGGTCTTCAAGACAGGTTTTATTGTATAACCAACTATAGCCTGGTCTGTATGTAGTTATGTTAAGAAACACAATTATTAAAAGTGCAATCTAGTGAATATTTCCTTAAAGGCAGTTGTTGCAATACGCCATTAAAACCCATCCTACGGTATCTATGGTATCACCAGGGGTAGTTTGACCTGCTAGACTGTTCCTACAGGCGCATCCTCGGTGGATAAAGAGGGAGGGATGCAGTGAAGTCTTCAATGGTGGTTGCTCCGAAATAAGGACAGTCTCTCTACAAAGGACACAGCTTGAGGCCCCAATTTTTTCTCCCTATAATTCCAATCAATTTTGAACCTCACAAAGAGGACAACCTCCTTACAAAGGACAAAAGAGCCTGTCCCAAAGTGTCCTTTATTTGGAGGTTCCACTGTAGTGGATGGTGCCTGTAGCTAGGGACAGTCTAGCAGGCCAGACTGCATCATAGGTGCATAATAATTATTTTTGTTTCTATATTTATTCAGTGGAAACTCGTTATAAAGAAATCTCTTATAGTGAATTTCTACATTATTATAATGAATACATTCATGTGGCCTAGTAAATGTTCTACTGTGAAAGTGCAACTGGTTATAGTGAATTTCTGATACAGTGGAGAAGTTTCGGTGTCCCCTGGGATTTGCTGTATTGAGAGATTCCACTGTACAATGTCTCAGTATAAAACATGTCTGTCTACAAATAGTAATGTTTGCGGCTCATACCTGCAATTCTTCTCTATTCTAGGTCAGACACCTTGCATCACAACAGACCCTCAAACAGCAGCTGTTGCAGGGTATACCATCGCTAACTACCCAGACATCACCAGGGAAGCTTGTGTTCAAGAATGCTGCGCTAACCCATCTTGTTATGCTGTGATGATTTCAACAGATTTCGGAGATTGCAATTTGCTAAGTTCCTTTCCTTTTTCTGCAATAGAAGCTTCTGACACATTTGAAATTTCTCTTCTTGTTCGCAATCCTGCCCCGTACTATCTGGATGTAGACATGTACAGCGACGACCAATGTACCAATCGTGTGCCTGTTTTTGGTAGCTATCCAATTGGGTATTGTCTCTCGTATGCAGGCCTGGCTTATACTGAACATGCCTATCACATGTACCAACTCGAGTCGTATTACAACCAATCAAACTTCATGCTGCGGCACTTTGTGTGGTTCGAAGCTCCTGGTTGTACCGCTCCACAGAGCGAGTGGTCAAGCCCGAATATCAACCAGACTGAAGGCTTTGGCTGCTACAATCGTTACAGAAACACAGCGGTGAAAAGTACCCCTCGATATTTCCCCGAGTCCCCTGTGACAGTACAAGACAATTATCAACCTCAGTACGTGGTGTGGCGCAAATATGCAGGTACCTGTGATTCAGGTCCCCCACAGCAAGTGTCATACAGCTTGGGTGTCTGTTACCAGGAGGAAAGTCTTAGAAACAGCTTCATGTTCAAGCGCACAGTCACCAGTCCAGTGGAGGGCTACCAGATGGAAGTGAGCTGGTGGGACAACTCTACGACCTGTTCAACTTCTCCTTCCTCTATCTTTAATGTCACTTGGGGCTGCCGTACCAGCAGTCCAGGGAGTGGGTACTTTACGTTTGACTCGAATCCTATTCAGAGTGTCTGCAATGCCACCACCACGACTGGCACACCAGGTTGGGGTGTTGGCAGTTTCTACCAATTGGCCACATTTAGCGACAATTCTTGGGAATTCTGCTACGGCATCTGCTGCTCTAGGTTTGACTGTTACGCTTTCACTTTGAGTACTAGTGGGTGCAATGTGTATGGTATATTTGCGCCATCAGAGGTTCAAAACATCCCATCGTCTACTCTGTACTACATGGTTCGAAATGGCAAAACTGATTCGGTCTTGTTTCTGGAGGCGAGCATTAACACTGCCACAGACTGTAGTGGAGGTGTGCGTGACTACCTGAGTTACCCCATTGACTCTTGTGTTCCCTACGACGGGCTTGCTTATCCGGATCACACCTATCAGCTGTTTCGAGTTGAGCTCTTCAGTGATAGCGGAACCTTTGCCCTTCGCCACTTGGTGTGGTTTGAAGCTCCAGGATGTACTGCGCCTGAGAGCACATGGGTTGCACCTGACTTGGATGAACTTCGTATCAGTGGCTCCTGCTACGGAGGCTATGTCTACGGCAGTCTGAGCTATGCACCAAATTTGCTGCCACTCAGTCCTCCTGTGCTGATCCAAGACAACTACCAACCGCAGATTGTGCTATGGCGACGATATGTGGGTACATGCGATGAAGGGCCACCTCGCCAAGTTCCTTACCTTTTAGCACAGTGTTATGAGGAGAGGAGCTTGAGAAGTAGCTTCATGTTCGAGCGCACAGTCACCAATCCAGTGGAGGGCTACCAGATGGAAGTGAGCTGGTGGGATGAATCAACTGCTTGTTCCAGTTCTCCTTCTTCTGTTTTTAATGTCACCTGGAGCTGCCGTACCAGCAACCCAGGGAGTGGGTACTTTACGTTTGACTCTGTTCCATCTCCCCATTTCTGCAGCGCTACCTCTACTACTGGCAGAGCCAACACTCGTGTTGATACATCATACATTTTGGATGTGCCCCCTTATGACACCTGGGATGACTGCTTTGTTGCTTGCTGCAATCTCTCCGAATGTTACGCTTTTACGCTTACCACAAACAACGTGTGTAATCTGTACAGAGAGTTCACATCAGACGCCATCACTGCACACTCAGCTTACACTCTATACTACATGGTTCGCGACGGCCTTGAGGTTCCCACTGGGTACGTGGACACACGTCTGTACCGTCGTGACGGGTGTACTGGTGGGATTACGGCCTACCAGAGTCTGCCTGTTGGCTACTGTACTCCGTACACACACCTCCCGTACCAAGACCACGCCTATCAAATGCTGTACTATGAGTCATATTCGGGTGCAAACAGTTACGTTCTTCGTCACCTTGTTTGGTTTACAGCTCCTGGTTGCACTGTTGATGCTGATAAGTGGAGCACTCCAGACGTCAATACGACTAGAAGAAACGGTCAGTGTATGCAAAATTACAACTTTTGGACGGCACAGTACGCTCCGTTCACCTACAATGTGTCTTCAATAGTGACATCACCTGACGATTTTGTTCCGGTGTATGTGAACCAGATGCAATATAGTACTGCATGTACATCGGCTGTGACCGACGTGGTGTCGTACGAGATAGGCACCTGTTACACCCTACTTGGTGGCAGCTTTATCATTGAGCGTACCGCAAATCATCCTAGTTTAGGTTACCAGATGAATGTTAGTATGTGGACTGGATCCTCAGCTTGCTTGGGAGTTCCTTCTGCCAATGCCAGCATAGTTTGGGGCTGCAACAGTGGTCCCCTGTTCAGTGGTAGTTTCACCTTTTCTGATATTCCCTTATATCCTCTTTATACTGGATATGAGTCCTCATCTGTACTGCCAGGTGTGATGTCTGTGTTATTCTCTTCTTCTTTTGCGTCTTTTATGGATCAATCGTCTACACTTGTGCCGACGTCTGTGTTGATGCCGTCATCTGTTCTACCATCATTTTCAGTAGTTTTGTCATCACCCTTGATGTCACCGTCTTCAAGTTCACTTGCTACACTCCCATCTATCTCATCCCTACTACCTAGCCTGCCTACTTCCATGGCTACTTCAGTTGGTCAGTCTTTGATGTCATCATTGGTTTCTTCTCTGGTTAGTTCGTCTTCTTCGTTTTCAGATAGTTCGCTCTCCATTCTGCAGTCTTCTTCTACCTCTCTTATGTCTTCCATGGGAATGTCATCATCACCCCTATCTTCCATGGGGATGACATCATTTCCATCATCATCTATCCCTATGCCATCGTCTTCATTGTCATCATCTGTGAGAATGCTATCATCTTCTCTGTCTATGAGCTTATCATCATCGACAGGTGCATCGTCCTCCATGGGTGTCACGTCTTCCTCTGTGGGCATATCATCTTCCATGGGTGTGTCATCTTCAATGGGTGTGTCATCTTCAATGGGTGTGTCCTCTTCCATGGGTGTGTCATCTTCCATGGGTGTGTCATCTTCCATGGGTGTGTCCTCTTCTATGGGTGTGTCATCTTCCATGGGTGTGTCATCTTCCATGGGTGTGTCCTCCTCTATGGGTCCATCCTCTTCTACAGGCACATCATCCTCGATGGGTGTGTCCTCTTCTACAAGCACATCATCCTCGATGGGTGTGTCCTCTTCTACAAGCACATCATCCTCGATGGGTGTGTCTTCCTCCACAAGCACATCATCTTCCTCTGCGACTACTACGTCTTCTTCTATGGGTGTCCAACCTCCTCAATCCTCCACTCGCACAACATCCAGTCCATCATCTGCAACAAGCTCGATGTTGAAGCAGTCTCTCACCTCCTCGTTAGCCACGCCCCTCTCGACCACACCCACACCCGCTGTTGCTGCTACCTACCCAACCTCATCCATTATCATCGGCATTTTGGTCCCAGTGGGTGTCATAGTCCTCATACTACTAGGAGTGGTTTTGATCATGTTCTTAGTCATGTATCGCTCAAAGAAATCCAAGTCTCTCCCCATCACCATGACTTTCTCCAACACAGACCCCTTTGAAGACATCAACGAGCACGATTTGGCTCCTTTGAAAGCTAACCTCGTGAACCCTATGGTCCCTGAGGATGATGATGAAGATGGCATGGAAAGTAGTGTAGTGTGAAGCCATAGATATTTTGTTACAGCACTGCATGATTGAGCATACAGGAGCGCACATGCATGCATAACAACACAAATACACTCGCATGTGTGCTAGATGCCTTAAGCTTTTATATATGGTTATATTTCATATACCTGCTGATTTTTCCATCACTATTATTAATAATTATTGTTGTAGCCGTATTTTTTTATAGATACACATCTCTATACAAGGCACTTTATAATTATATGTGAATTATACATAATATGTACCACATTAATTTGGTGCATGTATATATATAAGTTATATGTCCTTCTCTCCCAAGCAGGATGTGCAGTTGTATATAATACAATCACACTTTAAATTTGATTATAATCAGAAAGACAAATATTGTGTGTGATTAAAATGTATATATATTTGCAGTGCATGCACATTCTGCTTGGGAGGGACATATAACTGTGGTACTTGTGTCATGGTGCGTGGGTAGATCAAAGGGAATTAAAACTCCATTGTAATTGTTTGTAAACCTGCATGTTTGCAAAGTGTGGTATTGCATAGGCAGTAAAATTAATCGGTCTGTAAGCTATAGATCGAAGGTTATCAATTAAATCATGCAAACAAGCTAGCTAGTCTGTACACCACATGGTTAATTCACAGTACGTGACCTATATACGTATATGGTAGCTGTAAGGCAGTAAACTTAATCCGATATCAATATAATAATTTCATCCAGACTGAAGGAGTAATACATATTCAATGTGTTAGTTTTGCAGTCAACATGCACAGCACATATACAATAACACACCTGCTGTGCATGCAATATGCACACACATTTACTGTGAGCATAATGTTATGCACATATTTAAAATTTATTTTGCAGATAAATTGCAAATTAACACAAAAACGGCACACAAAAAGCATAATGCATAGTCAAGCTCCAGGTTCAAGAACAGTGTCGTAGATTTTATAAGCGATTCTTCCTGAACTTTGGCCAGTATCTCTCCCTCCTACATAGTAACTCATGATGCAACACTCTAGGAACGGTCTTGAGGAGTCAGACGAGGGGGATGAGAAAATGTCTTCTTCTCCGGACAGCTTTGTGAATCGCTGGAAAACCTGGTCTCTTGTTGCGAGGTTTATGTACAAGTTACAAGGAGGGAGTCCGGGAAAGAAGGTGTCCTGAATCAGAGACATGAGATAAAACAAACACAGGGTTAACGGAATATATAGGGAATTCCCCATGTAATTATATTAATATTATTATAATATATTTATCCACAGATCAAAGCTCGTGATGTCCAGGTTTCTTTTTACACAGCTGTAGGGAATCCCTTATCCGCACCAGTTTTTGCTGGAACAAATCCTACTGTACACTATACTACTGCTCCCTCATTTATCCAGTTCCCTCACTTTATCCACAGTTTCATCCAGAACAGATGTGTGCGGATAAGTGAGGCCTGACTGTACATGGGGAATTCCCCATGTGAAGCAAACAACTCCATGGTTACAGTGTTTTCAAAACAAAACGCGCCCCCTTGCTGTAAGAGGTGAGGCTAGTATACTCACATAACTTTCTTTACAACGGGTACCAAACACGGCTGAATAGTACTGGAATAAACATGTTTGCAATACAAAAGAACTTGCTATTCTAGAATCATGTGGGACATGTAAAATGATACATAGCCCATTTATACATGATTGTGAATTGGTCACATGACATCACATGATTGTCACATGACTGTTGTGATAAATATGTACATGCATGAACAGTACAGAGTGGGGCACAATGGTCAAATTAGGCTACAGTGACAATATTACACACAGGAAGTACTTAAACCAGAAATCACATCACACAGGAAATACTTTAGCAGGAAGTGACAGCTCAAAACAGGAAGTACTTAAAAGTGAAACTACATCTGCACAGCTGCACTTTTGGAAGCAACTCACAGCATCCTTGTCGCCAAGTAACAACATTATTTTCCCAGAATGGTCCGCCACTTCAATCTTAATGCGATACTGATACTTCAGTTTACCTGTTTCGGGAGATTCAGAAGATAATATGAGCCATGCATAAGTGTACACACACAAACACACACGCGCATGCATGCACACACGCATGCACACACCCACGCATACACGCACACGCGCATGCATGCACGCACACATGCATTAACGCACGCATGCACACACACACACACACACACACACACACACACACACACACACACACACACACACACACACACACACACTTGTGTTTCCTCCAGCCTGACAGTTAGGGCAGGCATCTTCACTATTGTAGACATTCGGTGAGCTACTTTCTACATCTTCAACAATGTTCTCTTTCATAGGGAAGTTACTGTAAAACATACAGTAAACACACATTCCAATAGCATACAGTCGAACCTCGTTAACATGAAACTACTTAACATGAAATATCTTTTAACATGAAATGCTAGCCAAGTCCAAGTGCAGATACAAGTATAACATGTAGTACTGTTTACATGAAATACTGTTAAGATGAAGTTTCAGCACAGTCCCCTGAGTTTCGTGTTAACAAGGTTTGACTGTACATCACATGCATCACACACACACACACACACACACACACACACACACACACACACACACACACACACACACACACACACCTTTTCAGACACCTGGCACAGACTAATTTCACCAGCCCTTCCACATGTGTGCCAACAATCCGCAGAAACTTGACACGGATTTTGTGTTTGTTAGGAACCTGTACAGACAGACCAAAGAACGTACATACTGTGGGTAGTTAGGGTTGTGATGAAACCATACATGACACATAGTCACCCC
>CAUJGJ010000332.1:597500-600000 GCA_963170055.1 Halisarca cf. caerulea | reverse complement strand
TTAACCACCACTGACACTATGTGACACACAAATACACACACACACACACACACACACACACACACACACACACACACACACACACACACACACACACACACACCTCTATAATGAGGACACTACTTGGACCACAGCAAGCTATCCAGTACAGTGAAACCTCCATAAAGAGGACACCATCAGGACCACAGTAAGCTATCCAGTACAGTGAAACCTCTATAAAAAGGACACCATCAGGACCACAGTAAGCTATCAAGTACAGTGAAACCTCTATAAAGAGGACACCACTGGGACTACTATTACCTGTCCTGTTTAAGGAGATGTCCTTATTTTGGAGGTTTTATATGTACACATCAATGCAAAGTATGTCAAATAGGGCAGAGCAATGGTGTGCTGTTAAAAAGGATTGTATTTCAGAGATGTCAATTAAAGGAGGTTTCACTGTAAACAGTTGTATTTTTCAAATCATTACAAAAGTGACAAACACAAATTAATAATAATATATTAATTTACAGATCATATAACAACCAAGTTCAGAGAATATCAAATAAACCGGTCAGTACTAAACAATTGTAATAATCATCATATATAGATAATATAATATATAACAGTAATATTTAGATTGCGTAATGCAAAGATGAGCTCTAGAAAAACTAACTGCATCCCTCCCACGAATTCAAGATGCAAGATCTAACAAGAGCTTCTGTTACTCTGTAAGGGTCGCAGTTGCTTGACGGCCTTCTGTCCTCAAGGTAACCTTTCCCGTCAGCATTGACTTGACGGGGAATTCTAATGCTCGCACCACGATGAGCGACCCCAAAAGAGAAAGTCTTGTAATCTGAAGTCTCGTGCGCACCAGTCAGTCTTCTCATATTGTCACGTCCATCCTTTGGGTCGTACCATCTGATGTGGTTATCGTGGAATTTTTCAAGACCCTTCATAGCTTCTTTAATGACAGCCAACCCTCCATCCTCACGCATCGCCTTTGTACTGAAGTTGCAATGGGCCCCAGCTCCGTTCCAATCGCCCGGCATGGGCTTGGGGTCAAGGGTGGCCTTGATTCCCAAATCCTCGCACACACGGTGCAGAATATACCGAGACATCCACAGTTGATCACCCATTTCAATGCCAAGACAGGGTCCAACTTGGTACTCCCACTAGTGAGGACAGGTTGAAGAGAATATATGAATGTGGCTGTTGTACACACACACACACACACGCATATGCATATTATACATATTTATGAATGTGAAAGTTCACATCAAGCAAGTCACATGATATGCAGCTAAGCATAACCATAGATATTCTATAGTACATAGTATAGAATATCTGTGGCATAACCTTCTCCTGTGTACAAAAATTCTGTGGCTTTTGGCTCAGTCACAGTAAACACAAACACAGGATTCTATACCTGCACACACTAGTACACCAGATTTCTCTATTTCTCTCAATCAAGCAACATACTCACCTGGCCAGGCATAACCTCTGCGTTCGTGCCCGAAACTTGTATTCCCGCGTAGAGACAGGCTCGGTAGTGTGCCTCCACGACCGCGCGACCGAAGATCCTGTCAGCTCCGACGCCACAGTAGTACGGTCCCTGCGGCGCTGGGTAGCCGTTCTTGGGCCAACCATACGGATAGTCGTCTACGGGATCCAATAGGGTGTATTCTTGCTCAATTCCGAACCATGGTAGCTCCTCCTTCGCTTTGTCCATAACATCTACGCACGTGGAACGAAAATTTGTGTGAGATGGGGTTTTGTCGTATAGGTAACATTCTGACAGGACCAAGATGTTGTTGCCGCGAAGAAACGGGTCCTTGTAAATGGCAATCGGCTTTAAATAAACGTCTGAATTGTGTCCAACTGATTGGCCCGTACTGGAACCGTCAAAATTCCACCAAGGAAGATCTTCTGGGGAGCCAGGTGACTTCGGGAGTGTTCTTGATTTACTGCGAAGATTTTCACCTGAGCCGTCTATCCAAACGTAGGTAGCAATTACTGAGCCGTATTGCGGCAACTCCAGATATTTTTGGTAGGCTCCTTCGATTTTATCGGGTTTGGTCGACATGATTCTTCTGGCTGGTACGACACTTGGACTAAATCGAATTCTTGGCACGCTTCGAGCCACAACGCGTCCAAACGAGGCTATAAATCCAGACATTTCAGGAAGCGAAAGTCCCTCGGTTCAGGAAGAATACCTGTAGGTCTTCGGGAAGCTGCACAATAATAATTATTGCTAGCGACTTTATACTGAGTATATCCACTATGTATACTTAAGATTAGTATAGAGTATATAGGATCACGTGGATTTTCCCACGCTTTAGCGCCGAAAGCACATACCGGAAACCAATCACAGGAAAGGTCGAGTGTGTGACTGGTTAGCACGTGAGTAAAGAATGTGCGTATCATAACATACAGAATCTGATGTACTGTACGTATAATACATTTACTGTGTATCTTCAGTAGAGGTGAGTTGAGATAGGTCACGCTCTAGCTGCTGACA
>CAUJGJ010000332.1:587500-592500 GCA_963170055.1 Halisarca cf. caerulea | reverse complement strand
GAACAGAACTAGCCTACAAACCGGATAAATATGCAAGGGTATTGGGATCTGTATATACACAGATACCACACAAAATCTACAGTGAAGGCTTGAACATTATAGCTACAGTAGTTCGTGAATGAGGTGCGCCAATTAGGGAAAGTACAGTGTGTGCAGTGAACAATGACAGTGTGTGTGTGTGTGTGTGTGTGTGTGTGTGTGTGTGTGTTTGTGTGTGTGTGTGTGTGTGTGTGTGTGTGTGTGTGTGTGCGCGCACGTGTGTGTGTATGTGCATGTGCATATGAGGGGAGAGGGATTATGAAGGTTTCATTGTAACTGTACACAGACATGTACGTACATACATATCAAATGTGCTGTACAATGTTTGTACTAGAAATCACACACACACACACACACACACACACACACACACACACACACACACACACACACACACACACACACACACACACACACACACACACACACACACACACCCTTTTCTTGTCTTTGTTCGTGAAAGTAAACTCAGTGTTTCCCGTTCTTGATACAATGGGCTGATCCTTTCGTCCATCAAACACAAGACACGAGAATATCTTTTTTCCACTTATCTGTGTATTTCCATTGAAAGTCTTCACCTTAGAAAAAAGTGGAGCAAAAAGGCCAAGTTATTGCATGCTTTGCTATCTGTATGTGCATGGTTTAACCACTTACACAGTCATAACACTTGTTTAGTAAGTAACATCAAGTACCCCCTTAATGAGTAATTATCATCAAAACTATTCACTATCAAAGTCATTTACATTATTGTATGTATTACTGTATTGTCACCTCCTCACCAACATCATTTATCTCACCATTGTCACCTCCTCACCAACATCATCTATCTCACCATTGTCACCTGCTCACCAACATCATCTATCTCACCATTATCACCCCCTCACCAACATCATCTATCTCACCATTATCACCCCCTCACCAACATCATCTATCTCACCATTATCACACCCTCACCAACAACACCTATCTCACCATTGTCACCCCCTCACCAACATCTATCTCACCATTGTCACCCGCTCACCAACAACACCTATCTCACCATTGTCACCCCCTCACCAACATCATCTATCCTACCATTATTACCCCTCACCAACATCAGGGGATATTTTTAACAGTCGTCTGCTCGTCTGAGACGACCAGATATCCTTGTGGGCAACCATAATGTCCAACTGGCTTGCCCCCTGGACAACCTCGTTATAGGACAGTGGCAGATATAAGTAAGCCACAATACAGGAAAAATAAAAGTATCAACAGTGCCTTATTCACAGGATAGTAACAGTGAATCATTCCAACCGTTCCGTGTTCAATTTAAATAAGGTAAGCCTGCTTCCAACCGTTGAGGTCGTTCATTTAAGGAAATCGCCATTTTGAGCATGTGACCTATTGTCGCATTATTGCGCAATCTGTCTTTCTTCATGCAGCTGCTAGCCCCATCGTTGTCAGTCAATCACTGGTCAAAATTTCGCCTTCTGGTTATGCAGTGAGTGCACAAGTCTAATAAATTGTGAATGTGAGGATGAGGTGTTGCTTCAGCTAGCTCACAAGGAAAAATATATTTAGCCCCTCATAACCCATAGATACTCTAACCTACAGTTGCGTAGGTTAGAGTATCTATGCACCAACCCAAGAGTAGGCATGTACAAGAGTAGAAGATTACCCTGATGATGACCTTGATGACAGCAGTGAAGATTGCAATGATGATGATGACATTTTAGTATCCATAGCGATTTGAGTTTAACACTTTGTACTGTATACCTATCCATCCTTACATGCATATACACTGTATCCTTGCATATCACATACCATACAGCAGGGAAATTCCGCAAACTGAAATATTCACGAATTTCACACCAAATTTCTTGGAACAACCTAAACTCTCCAGGGGTAACCTAGAACAACATTCAGGTTGCCCTGTGGGCAATCTGAAAAATTCCTTAAAATTGTGCCCTGAACATCATCTATCTCATCATTATCACCCCCTCACCAACAACATCCATCTCACCATTATCACCCCCTCACCAACATCTATCTCACCATTATCACCCCCTCACCAACATCATCTATCTCACCAATATCATCCAAACCACACCATAGCACCACCATCACATACCCCCCTCCCACAATACCTCCATATCACCAACATCAGTGACACACAACATGAGAAAGGAACACGAGATGATGTTGTGTAGCTTACAACAGAGGTATGAACACATTAGCCACTCACACAAGTGCTACGCACTTTGTACACCACACAAAACATGGAAAAGTGTCTAACATAATGTAATGCACATAAATATGCAGAATTCTGGTGGTTGAGAGGCAGCAGTGCACAGCCCAGCACATGGGTAAACTAACACACTGTCCCGTGACTAGCAGTGGACCCATACATACAGTATCCTTGGTTAGTGTGCACAGTATGTATGTACGTACATACATACTACGTATGTACACAAGTACATACGTACGTACCCTCAAAGGCATAGTGAGAACATGCACTACATACGTACATATGTACATACGTACATACGTACATATGTACATACGTACATACGTACATATGTACATACGTACATACGTACATACGTACATATGTACATACGTACATACGTACATACATACGTACATACATATGTACATACATACATACGTACATATGTACATACGTACATACGTACATACATACGTACATACATATGTACATACATACATATGTACATATGTACATACGTACAAAGGATGGGAAGCACATTTGGGACGTCATCTGTCAAAAATACTGCCTATTTTGTGTTGTTAAATCCTGGATATGTATCTAAACTGCTCCTTTACCGCTTTTTGGCTAAATGTCACTGTTATTTAGCCAAATAACAGTGACATTTAGCGAAATAGCAATGATTTTATATTAATAACAGCGATATTTGGGAAATATCCTAGATTTCACAGTGTATTACGTAAATGGGTAGTATTATTTGACAACCAACACCTCATAATACATACTGGCAGGGTCATTTCAAGCACTGTACATGAGTGTGTGTGTGTGTGTGTGTGTGTGTGTGTGTGTGTGTGTGTGTGAGTGTGTGTGTGTGTGTGTGTGTGTGTGTGTGTGTGTGTGTGTGTGTGTGTGTGTGTGTGTGTGTGTGTGTGTGTAAGAGAGAGTTGTATGTGCTTACCATCCTGATTAATGCACTATTTCAAGTACTATACAGTACACACATACGTACGACTGTACACAGAGGAAGTTACCTACTTATCATCAGCACTGAATCTACACTAGGCTATCAGTGGGCTTGCACCTACAGGAAGCAGTCCACTTATCACAAGTGACTGCCCTCACTTCCCATTCCCTTGCGATGAGAGACTGCATACTAGAAATACCTGAGAATACATTTGTGGATTCGGTCAATGTCACAGAATGACACCAAAGGCGAGTTCTTGGAATCCTAGGAAACTTCCCGTGTTAAGCTCATAGAAAATGAAAATCAATTCAAACACATAGATACATAAGATGCCGAACAAATTGATTTAATAGTTGTAGAAATTCCATATTTTATACAACAGATATCACATATGCACGTATACACATAAACAATGATAATCAATTCACTGGCAGCTATCAACTATGCACGTGCGTATGCCAAATCAAATAGCAGGAATTCCACAAATACCATACATGTAAGTACAACCATCACTACGCAATGTATATACGTACGTACATACTATATACATGCATACATACAGTACATACTATACATACATACTGTACATACATACATATATAGGTACATACATGTAATAGTTGTATCCTGCCTTGGTGTGCCACAGCAGCCATAAAGTGCTAATTAATTGACCGAGGGTACAGAATGCACGTAAACCGCAACTGTGTGAACAAGGCTTTGGAGAAGTCTTTGTCAGACAAGCCAGACAATACTATATACAGTAAACCTGTCTATAAAGACCACTCACGGGACCAAGTGATGGTGGTCTTTGTACACAGGTGGTCCTTATACAAATGTGCACTATTAAGTAGCCTGTGGACCAGCCTACAGTGGTCTCTGTAGACAGGTGGTCTTTTTATACAAGTGGTCTTTAAGACAGGTTTCCTCGCACATATGTACATACATGTAGGATCATCGACATCCATACTAAGCAATTTGTGGGTGTGTAGGGATTGCCTTACCGTAAGACAACGGTACGTGTGTGTATACACCCTTTCCACCCCTTCTATTATCTATGGACAAACTTGCCCACACATACAAAATTACCAAGGAAGTTGAAAAGCGAAACCCTCCAGATTAGACACAGAATAGAAAAAAAACCCAGCAAAACAGTCAAAGAAGAGAGCTTCAAAACCACTGCTGGTTAGATAATACTCACACTCAACCACATACGTATGTACGTACGTTCACATACCACAGACTAAGGTACGCATGTATGATGTACAGTATGTATGGTACCTACTGTACGTAAGGGCCAGCCATGCTTTAAAAGACAGTCAGGTCCAGGCTAGTGACATTCACAGCAAATAAGGATGAAGAATATCAATATGCACAGACAGTACAGTACAGCGAAATACGTAATTGGCACATGTAGGCACATATGCACACATAGGCGTGTACGCACATACATACACACACGCACACACATAGGCGTGTACGCAAACACACACACACACACATGCACACATATGCGTATATGCACATACACACACACATGCACGCGCGCGCACACACACACACACACACACACACACACACACACACACACACACACACACACACACACACACTTACAACAACTCTGTGAAGCCTAACGATGTCGCCAACAGCTCTAATGTGAGGTAGTAACTCTTCAGTGTTGTGGAACAAGGTACACTGGACATCAGAATGGGAATTGAGAGATTCGTCCACCAAACGAAAGCTGGAGTAGTAATCTGTGAGAAAGACGAAGAAGGCAAACACATTACG
>CAUJGJ010000332.1:567500-582500 GCA_963170055.1 Halisarca cf. caerulea | reverse complement strand
CTTACACCAACTGCATTGTCAGGGAACTCCTTAACATTTGGACCTTGGAAATACACTCTTGTGTTCTCAGTTGAAGATCGATCTACTCCAAAATGGAAGCAATAGCAAAGAGTACAGCATAACCTGTTCATATGGATCACTGTATAAAGCAGATATCTGTCTACAGTGGTCACTGAATGAAGCAGCTGCTATCTGTCCATAGTGGTCACTGAAATTAAGCGGCTATGTATGCGTCTATAATGATCACTGTATAAAGTAGCCACCTGCCCCTATTGGTCACTGTATAAAGCAGCTACCTGTATACAATGGTCACTGAACGAAGCATTACCTGTCTACAACAGTCACTGCATGAACCAGTCACCTCCTATAGCAGTCGCTGTATGAAGCAGCCACCTGTCTACAACAGTCACTGCATGAACCAGTCACCTCCTATAGCAGTCGTTGTATGAAGCAGCCACCTGTCTACAACAGTCACTGCATGAACCAGTCACCTCCTATAGCAGTCGTTGTATGAAGCAGCCACCTGTCTACAACAGTCACTGCATGAAGCAGCCTCCTGTCTACAGTTGTCACTGTATGAAGCAGCAGCCCAAACAGGTGTGTTGACTAATATTACTTTGATGCGGTATTTGAATGAATACAATATCAAGAAGTATGCTCAAACCAGGTATTCATCCCATCCACGTTCTACTGTATTACACAAGGCTTACACACTCTACACTACTCTACATGCACTCGATAGAAAAATGTCAACTTCATCAACTAACCATTGACTAACACAAGCAGCTGCGGTCCAAGCAGAGGATGTCGACTCTTGTTAAACTGACCCACAACTGTAGCCTATGATACAAGAGGGAAAAGGTTTTAAAAGACCTTGAATTAGCCACAGAATTCAAGAAGTCACTTTTATGTATCCGTTAGCTTCTCGAATATCAATGCCCTCATCCAGGGAGGCAAGGTCAAATTGGCGCATTAGCTTTAAAATTGATTTCATTCCTTTTACTTGCGAATGTCTGAAGTTTCGTATACATTGCAGTGTATCTTGATCACTCATCTTCCCTTTCCTTGATTGCCCCGAAGAGAAGGACTGCGTTCCTCAAAAATTCAGGGGAAAATGGCGCCAAATCTATTTGTATTAAAGATACGATTATGTATACTGTATAAATTCACCCGGGTCACATGCGAAGGACTGAGCATAAAATGGAGTTTGATGACATCTTGCATTATGGTCTTTTGTTGGGTGCAGTATTTCAGATGATTGCTTTAGGCGCCATTATCTTCCTTCCCAGTAAAAGTGAATCGCAACTAGAGGCGGATTCAGAACAAATGTCCAGTGCGAGTGACGACAATACCGAATTGCAGTCTAAGACAAAAGCAAGCGAAAAACCCAAGGACCAAAGTCAGACCAAAACGGCTCAGTCTGTACGCAAAAGAGGAAAGGGAAAGAAGAAATGAAGCAGTTGCAGTCTGCACGTGGAAATAGCTTGAACTTGCGCGGATATCCTGTCTTCAATCTGTAATGTAGCATTCCTACGAGCGATATGTGCACCCCGATGACAATCTTCGAGTTTGAATCGACACTTTAGATAGTAGTCTAGATGCAGTTTGTGTTTTATGTTGTGTTGTTGTTTGTGTTATATTGTGTTGTGTTGCTGTGTTCTGCTTCTTTGTTCCCCTTCAAAGTGTACAATTTTATTTTTTGAGTAGATAGAAACCATTAATTTTGGTGAAGTCACGTGATGACTACATGTACAGGCATGCATGTTTTGCCTGCACACGGTCATACAGAGTAATTCTAATGATTTCTCACATGCAAGAAGAAACATAGGGGAAATAAGCATATTATCAAGCTGTACTGTAGTCTAGTAATTTTGTGTGCAGTTGAAGTACCTTGATGGTCGAAATGTTGTAATTACTAATTATTGCTATATATGATTTGCTCGTTATGCAATGGTTATTACGGCTGCAATCTTACCATGTGGCAAACATCCCCCACACTATCATATAGTCTCGCGTGCCAGACCCCACACCAAGAAGGGTGGGGTCTGGCATGCGAGACTAATATCATATACCAGTCTGATTGTGTCCTGCATACCATATAGACTAATGGATATTCTTGAATTTTATGGTTGGGAAGGGAACTGTAAATTATTTACTCACGAAAGTTAGTATTACTGCAAGTTTTAACTTCCTTGTGGTATATATGAACCATAAGAAATCCATTTTTAACATCCATGAACCCCTCAAAAACTACACCTCAAAAACTACCCTCGATACTTTACAGTGGAACCTTGGATGGTGGACTCTCCCAAAAAAGGACAAATATAGTACAATAAACCTCTACAAAGGACATCGCTTGAGGGTTCAAAGTAATTCCCCTATACAGTGGAATCTCTGAATAAAGGACACCTTGGGACAATTAATTAATCACTTTGTCCTTTGTGAGGAGGTTGTCCTTTATTGGGAAGTCCAAAATGTATTAGAACTGTAGGGAGAAAATATCTTGGGACCTCCAGCTGTGTCCTTTGTAGAGAGACTGTCCTTACTTCAGAGCGTCCACTATCAGAGATTCTAGTGTAGTTCTTATACATTTTGCCCCTCCCAAAGAGGACAACCTCCTTACAAAGAACAATATCGGAGCTGTCCCGAGGTGTCCTTTATTTGGAGGTTCCACAGTATAGGCAATCCACTATGACATGTGTAGGGGGTAGCAGCCACCGGGACATGTGTAGGGGGGTAGCAGCCACCGGGACATGTGTAGGGGGTAGCAGCCACCGGGACATGTGTGGGGGGTAGCAGCCACCGGGACATGTGTAGGGGGCTAGCAGCCACCGGGACATGTGTAGGGGGTAGCAGCCACCGGGACATGTGTAGGGGGGTAGCAGCCACCGGGACATGTGTAGGTGGCTAGCAGCCACCGGGACATGTGTAGGGGGTAGCAGCCACCGGGACATGTGTAGGGGGCTAGCAGCCACCGGGACATGTGTAGGGGGCTAGCAGCCACCGGGACATGTGTAGGGGGGTAGCAGCCACCGGGACATGTGTAGGGGGGTAGCAGCCACCGGGACATGTGTAGGGGGGTAGCAGCCACCGGGATATGTGTTGGGGGTAGCAGCCACCAGGACATGTGTAGGGGAGTAGCAGCCACCGGGACATGTGTAGGGGGTAGCAGCCACCGGGACATGTGTAGGGGGTAGCAGCCACCGGGACATGTGTAGGGGGTAGCAGCCACCGGGACATGTGTAGGGGGTAGCA
The DNA here is from genome assembly GCA_963170055.1 of Halisarca cf. caerulea. Lineage (NCBI taxonomy): Eukaryota > Metazoa > Porifera > Demospongiae > Chondrillida > Halisarcidae > Halisarca > Halisarca cf. caerulea. Next base: position 579,245 of record CAUJGJ010000332.1, on the reverse strand, counting down.
GCCACCGGGACATGTGTAGGGGGTAGCAGCCACCGGGACATGTGTAGGGGGGTAGCAGCCACCGGGACATGTGTAGGGGGTAGCAGCCACCGGGACATGTGTAGGGGGTAGCAGCCACCGGGACATGTGTAGGGGGTAGCAGCCACCGGGACATGTGTAGGGGGTAGCAGCCACCGGGACATGTGTAGGGGGTAGCAGCCACCGGGACATGTGTAGGGGGTAGCAGCCACCGGGACATGTGTAGGGGGTAGCAGCCACCGGGACATGTGTAGGGGGTAGCAGCCACCGGGACATGTGTAGGGGGTAGCAGAAAGACTCATCATTATTATTGTAAACTGAGTAGACATATTGGGATAAAGAGAAATTAATACCATAGCTGCAGATTTTTGTTGCAAGGATGATATTTTTGTGAGTTTGCGAGTTGGGCTGTGCACTACAAAGGCACTCTAGTCCATGATTGTGTGGTGAGGTGGTGACCCGACAAGGTAGAAACTGCATGCACACAGTGTGACCTAACTACACAACAAGACATGTGCAAGGCCCAGGTAGTACACAACATAGTGAATCTGTGTAGAAGGAAGAAAAAAAATGCACAGTGGAACCATCACACAGAATTCAAGGGACTGAGAAAAGTTTTCATCTTGTAAGAATCTCATGTGATCAGAACAATAGGAATTCTAGGAATTCTAGGAGCATTAAAGGGCCAGACCATTTGCTGCTTTCGTGTTAACTGAAGTTTCATGACAAGCAATTTTGTGTTAGCAGGGCCCCACAGTAGTTGAAGGAGTACAATCACTGACTTTAAGCATAGACAATAGAGGATAGACAAAAACCCTCCCTAACAGGCTGTTTTTGTGGGTCTCATTAGATTGCTCTGCATGTGAAATAACCTCTAAATAGTGGAAACCTGCATTTATCAGGTCCCAAAGTGTCCGTTATAGAGAGGTTCCACTCTACCCGACTGTTAAAAGGTCGCGCCGAGAGATCACGCGATAAATCTGGTCACGATAATGAACAAACCGATCTTGACCTACATATTATATACATAGTGCCGGACGTAGCGTGGTTCAAAGTGCACTGTGCACGCACAGTACTTTGAGTACGGGTGGACACGTGTCGCGGAGAAAAGAAGGAAATCTGACCACAGCGGCTTTGCACAGGTATAACATAGAATAGCTGTTCGTGAAGGGGGGTATCTTCGCGCCAACTTTTAAGATGTCAAACGGGACAATTTGTTCGAACGAAACCTCAAACGGAACGCACAATAGAACGACCGGACCTGTGAGCTGCTTGTCCGTTGAATGTACATTTATTCAGAATTTAGACTGCTTTCTGTCTACTGCAGGGAAGAAAGGAGATGAGGGAGTATTGGGAAGAACACAGTGAACATGCTACACTCGAGTACATGATGTTGGATGACAAAGCAGCAGAGCTTACTCTTCCTGACCAGAAAGAAGTTCTTTCTTTAGTGCCTGATTTCCAGGTATAACCGTCTTGTACAGTGTGTATGTATGTATGTGTGTGTGTGTGTGTGTGTGTGTGTGTGTGTGTGTGTGTGTGTGTGTGTGTATTACAATATGCTTGCTTGTTACATGGTGGTATAGGGACAGCGTGTTTTAGAGCTGGCTGCTGGAATCGGTAGATTCACTGGAACTATTGCAGACAAAGCAGGCCATTTGGAAGTTGTGGAGTTTATGGAGAATTTCATGAAAGCCAATGAGAAAGTTAACGGTGTGTGTGTGTGTGTGTGTGTGTGTGTGTGTGTGTGTGTGTGTGTGTGTGAGTGTGTGTGTGTGTGTGAACATATACACGTGCTACTTGTCATGCACAAATACAGGTGAAAGGGTAAGATCTGGAAATACTATATCAGTAGTCCTCTCCCATATTGTGCGTATACAGGACATAGAAAGAATGTGAGCTTTGTCCAGAAAGATGCAACAACCTTGGAGTACAATGAGGAATCATTTGATCTGATATTTTCATGCTGGATGTTGATGTACTTCACAGATGCCGAAGTGAGCAGCTGTAACTCTTTTCTGGTGTTTGTACTGTTTGATTTGACTGTAGTGTGTGTGTGTGTGTGTTTGTGTGTGCATGTGTGTGTGTGTGTGTGTGTGTGTGTGTGTGTGTGTGTGTGTGTGTTTGTATATGCGTGTGTGTTTGTATATGCGTGTGTGTGTGTGTGCGTGTTTGTGTGTGTGTGAGTGTTTGTGTGTGTGTGTGTGTGTGTTAACATGCATTAGTGTTTATCCTAATTGGTTCTGTTAGGATATGTCCAGTTAAATTCTCATCCATGTGTGCATGCGAGTGTTTTACTGTAGTGAGGCACAGTTTCTTGTAGGATATTTGTGAGTGTATATCATCTTCCTGTTGATCACAGGTGCGCTCATTTGCTCTAAATGCACTGAAGTGGTTGGAAGTTGGGGGACATTTGTTTTTCAGAGAATCCTGTTTCCGCAAGTCTGGTACATCACACACATACACACACATGCATACACACATGTGTACACACACACGCATGCACACACGCACACACACACACACACACGCACGCACACACACACACACACACACACACACACACACACACACACACACACACACTGTGTTTGTTTGCTTCCTTCTTCAAAGGGAATGTAAAAAGGAAGAGCAATCCTTCTCAATACCGAGAGCCATTGTTCTACTTCTCCACTTTCTCCTCTGTGAGCATACCAGCTCCCAATGGAGGGAGGTACAGGTAGGTCCTGACAACAGTTGCTGTTAGAAGTTTCATAATATGCAAAATGTCCATACTGTAAAACCTGTCCACAAAGACCAGTCAAGGATCAGGCTCGTAGCCGGGGGGGGGGGGGGGGGTGTGCGTTCACACACACCCTTTTGCTGGAATGGTACCTTTAAATTATTCTTGTACTGAACCTACTCTCATATACTTGGCCAGTAACTATCAGGTACAGTAGTTCCTGGAATTTCAGCATACTTGTTTAGAATTGTTGAATTGATTTGCTCAGGAATATCGATTCATTTGCTTTCTAAAGCACTCAAACTGATATATGTAATGCAAGGAGATTGAGAAGATTCAAAACAAGAACACAATGCATGAATTCAGTCATCCATGTTTTGTTGCACAATAGATCAATAGTCCACCTTAATTTGAAAAGCAACCCCCCCCCCCAGACGAAATCCTGCATACCCTGAGGATTATGAATCTGTGGTGACTTTTGACAGGTGATCCTTATCGATAGATGGTCTTATTAGGTGCTCCTTTCAGTAGTGTTCTATTCCAGTGAAACCTCTTTAATGTAATAGTCAAAGAGTTTTGAAAAGTCGGATTGGGAGGTTGTCAGATTACAGTGTGTCTCTAAGAATACTTTAGTATGGTGACTGTACCTCATAAGATGGTCAGATTAGAGAGAATGTCAGATTATCAAGGTGTTGGACCACAGAGGCTTCGCTGTGGGTATGATCTCTGAGGTAGCACATGGGCTAGTAGTCTTGTGAACCAGACCCCTTCCTGTCCTCCATTTTATAAATGTGGGTGGGAAAGGGTCTGGTTCGTGAGACTAATGGGCTAGCACTACAGAACCACCCCGTGTACCTACGTACATGCACCACCTGGCCCCTATGCCACCTTGGATTACCTTGTACCTTTGCAATTCTGCAGGTTTGAGCTTGTTAGGAGTAAGAACATAGAAACTTATGTTACCATTAAAGGGAACAAGGGTCAGATATCCTGGCTGTGGAAGAAGGTGTGGACTAGCAATGGCCACGGAGAAAGCTTTCAGGAGTTCCTCGATTCACATCAGTACACACTCAATGGTATCCTAAGGTTAGTTGAAGGCTGCTAGATGTTGAGTGCACAGTACATCCTACTCCTGATTTTCATATATTGCAGCATAGTATAGCTAGTGTTGTGTGGTGTGGTGTGGTGTGGTGTGGTGTGGTGTGGTGCGGTGTAGTGTGGTGTGGTGCGGTGTAGTGTAGTGTAGTGTAGTGTTGTGTAGTGTGGTGTAGTGTGGTGTGGTGTAGTGTAGTGTAGTGTGGTGTAGTGTGGTGTAGTGTAGTGTTGTGTAGTGTGGTGTGGTGCGGTGTAGTGTAGTGTTGTGTAGTGTGGTGTAGTGTGGTGTGGTGTGGTGGAGTGTGGTGTGGTGTGGTGTAGTGTTGTGTGGTGTGGTGTGGTGTGGTGTAGTGTAGTGTAGTGTGGTGTAGTGTGGTGTGGTGCAGTGTAGTGTAGTGTAGTGTTGTGTGGTGTGGTGTAGTGTGGTGCAGTGTAGTGTGGTGTGGTGTAGTGTGGTGCAGTGTGGTGTGGTGTAGTGTGGTGTAGTGTAGTGTGGTGTGGTATGGTGTGGTGTGGTGTAGTGTAGTGTAGTGTAGTGTAGTGTGGATAGTATGCTTGGGGGAGGAAGGGGTGCTTTCGTACTGGCCTAAATTTTGTGAAACTCTGTATTATGAACTTTTGAATGAAGATTTGTGAATTGTTTCAAATTCACGAATCTATATATTTGTTGTGTGATGGGTTGTGGCTATTCTGTATACAATGTCAGCTTCAACGGTGAATTTCTCTACAAAGGACACAACTTGACGTCCCAAGATATTTTCTCGCTTTAGTTCCAGTATGTACATTTTGAATCTTCCAAAGAGGACAACCTCCATGCAAAGGACAAAAAAGGCTGTGGCAGAGCCCTAAAGTGTCCTTTATGTGGAGGTACTACTGTATTGCCAAGTAGCATGGGAGATCAAACATTTTTTTGTTAATTCAGTGATATTAAGTCCCTTTTTATGCATATGTGTACAGTGGAATCTCCAGATAAAGGACACTTTGGGACAGTCTTTTCGTCCTTTGTAAGGAGGCTGTCCTTTATTGGGAAGTCCAAAATGTATTGGAGCTATAGGGAGAGAATATCTTGAGACCTCAAGCTGTGTCCTTTGTAGAGAGACTGTCCTTAATTTGGAGTATATTACTATCTGAGATTCCACTGTAGTCCATTTGCTTGGCCAAGATTCATGCAGTAGTTCCAGCGAAGGAAAGGGCAATTTACATAATTTCCTTCCAATTCAGTGCATGGTTGAAAGCCCTATTAATGTCCTTTCCTTCATCTACCACATCCTCTAGACATTTGGATATGCATGAGAGACAGCCTTTCACCGCATGTCTACCTAAGCATGGGAGACAGCCTTTGACCACATGTCTACCAAATCCCCATTTGGGATAGGCAGAACAGCATCCTACTAAATAGTGAGATTTACATGGCCAATGTATTTCCAGGTATTACCGTGGAAACTGAATATTCCCAAGGGAGACTGCAATTTATTCCTTGTTGAAACTATTCATGATAGTTTTGTTGTATTTACCGTGTGATGCTGTGAACAGCAAAGGGAAAAGTGTGCATTTGCAACATTTCATTTTGTCAATTATGTCGAATCATTTTGCTGTACTAAAGTATAGGGCAGCTAACCCAAAACAACTCCCCAACAAACACAAACATATGTACTAGTTACTAAATGTCTAACTGTATATTTACAGTGAAATCTCTGACAGTGGACACTCCAAATTGAGGATAACCTCCATACAAAGGACACAGCTGGAAGTCCCATCATACTTTCTTCCTGTAGTTCCAATACATTTTAAGCCTCCCAAAGAGGACAACCTCCTTACAAAGGACAAAAGAGACTGTCCTAAAGTGTCCTTTATTCGGAGATTCCACAGTATTGCTCGAGTTTCAAGGCGCGAAGCTCCCAAGCACAAGTGCAATACAGAACCATTGTACAGTTGGTTGCACAGTAGCTTATTTGTGGTGGGCGCTAGATTTTTTTGCAATTGTACCGTTACTTATTGCACTGTACATGCAACAACTGTTTCATGGAAGTTGCTCTTGTTAAAAGAAATATTTTTGTGTTGAGCACTGTTTCATTTTGGGCAGTTTTCAGTGAACACATATGACATTGTATGTACCTAATTCTTACATTACACACCTCTTCAATTGTGCAGATATGAAAGGATATTTGGACATGGATACATCAGCACAGGTGGTCCAGTTACAACTGAGGAGTTTGTGTCGCAGCTGAACCTCAAGCCAGGGCATAAAGTACTCGATATTGGATGTGGTATTAGAGGAGGAGATTTCTACATGGTGAGATTTTTATTTCTTTTGCATCCTGTTTACTTCTATCATGTGTGATAGTGTGGAAGGTCACCATTCTGCACTCCTCAGTGGTGTAGTCTGCTTTAAGTGAATCCCCAGCTTCGACCCACATGTTGAGATCTCCCCATCATTGTGGACTGTACTGAGTGGACCTCTACAACCTACCCACATGTTGAGATCTCCCCATCATTGTAGACTGTACTGAGTGGACATCTATAATCTACCCACATGTTGAGATCTCCCCATCATTGTAGACTGTACTGAGTGGACCTCTATAGTCTACCCACATGTTGAGATCTCCCCATCATTTTTGACTGTGCTGAGTGGACCTCTTTGATCTACCCACAGCTTAAGTTCTCCCCATCGTTGTAGACTGTACTGAGTGGACCTCTACAACCACCCACATGTTGAGATCTCCCCATCATTGTAGACTGTACTGAGTGGACTTCTATAATCTACCCACATGTTGAGATCTCCCCATCATTGTGGACTGTACTGAGTGGACCTCTACAACCTACCCACATGTTGAGAGCTCCCCATCATTGTAGACTGTACTGAGTGGACATCTATAATCTACCAACATGTTGAGATCTCCCCATCATTGTAGACTGTACTGAGTGGACCTCTATAATCTACCCACATGTTGAGATCTCTCCATCATTTTTGACTGTGCTGAGTGGACCTCTATAATCTACCCACATGTTGAGATCTCCCCATCATTGTCGACTGTACCGAGTGGACCTCTATAATCTACCCACATGTTGAGATCTCCCCATCATTGTCGACTGTACCGAGTGGACCTCTATAATCTACCCACATGTTGAGATCTCCCCATCATTGCAGACTGTACTGAGTGGACCTCTATAGTCTACCCACATGTTGGGATCTCCCCATCATTTTTGGCTGTGCTGAGTGGACCTTTGTTATTTGCAGATATGTACGCATATCACCAATATATACAGTACAGTTGTATTTGCATAACTTCATGTATACCTCATAGTGCAGTATACTCTTGTATACTTGTACAGTATTCTAACATTAAACAGTATGCTCTTGTACCTATACTTGACAGTACTCTGACGTTTTTCAACGTAGGCAGAGAAGTATGGTGCTGAAGTACATGGAATAGACCTCAGTGTCAACATGATCAGTATTGCCCTTGAAAGAGCCATGACAGTGCCTGATAATGTTAAGGTGTGTGTGTACTGTATAAATTTATACTATATATATATATATATTATGTATACTGCATAAATTTATAATTATATTATATTATATTATATATATATATATATATATATATATATATATATATATATATATATAATATTATATATACAGTGAAACCTCTCTAAACCGAACCCTCTGTATTCTGAAAACCTCTCTAAACTGGACATGTTTTCAAGTCCTGCTCCCTATATTTGCTGTACATACAGAACCTCTCTAATCCGGAAACCTCTCTAAACTGAACCATTTCTTTGGTCCCAAGGGTGTTCGGTTTAGAGAAGTTACACTGTATATATATATATATATATATATATACATACATACAGGTCCACTTTGACATATGTGATGCAACATGTGTGGATTTCCCAGCAAATTCCTTTGATGTGGTTTACTCCCGAGACACTATTCTCCACATTAAAGATAAACTGGCTTTGTTCAAAAGGTACCGTCAAGTCCAGTAACATGTGTTCGAACGTTGTATGCTGGTGTGGTGTACTTGAGCACTGAACAGGTACAGTGGAACCTCCGAATATAGAACACTTTGGGGCAGGCGTAAATTCAGCTGATTTGTTCTTTGTAGAGAGGTTTTCCTCTTTGGGAGGTACAAAATGTATTGCAGGAATTTTACTGGGATCGTAGGTCATGTCCTTTGTAGAGAGGTTTACTATACTGTGACCTTATTTGGGAGAGTCCACTATTGGAGGTCCACTATCGGAGGTTCACTGTATGTTAGTTTGTTTGTGTGCGCACCACAAGTCTACCTGTACCAGTAGCTCTCCATGGTTGTTCACTGGCAGTGTAGCACGGTAGAACTGCGGTAAGAAGAACACTCTTAAGACAAATGTCTGCTCAACACAAACTAGTTTCCAAACCTTGCTCAGTTTGCTGTAGTACTGTACATGTAGTATCACATCCTGATAAAAAGATATTCTGATAATTAATAAGAATTTCCAATAATTAGATTAAGAAATCCAAATGTCCAATAATTAGAATGAGAATTAATTTTGTGGGTTCCCTTGTCTTAACAAGGTCTTGGTCTTGAGTGGCCTTTATATACAGGATTTACCGTACCTGTATGTTCACACGTATGTAGGCTGCATAGGTGGCTTCGTCCGGGAGGAACTCTCATGATATCGGACTACTGCTGCAGGAGTGGACCCTGGTCCGACAGATTCACAAGTTATGTCAAGCAGAGAGGATATGCACTGCTCTCGGTTGAGGTGAGGCAGCGCATGGCTATTAGACATTAGTCTCACGAACCAGACCCCTCCCTACCCTCCATGTTATATATGCAGAGGGCGAATAGGGTCTGGTTCACAAGACTACAGGGCCATAGCAAGCACATTTTGTGTGGTCGGACGTACACAGCTACACTTTGTATGCACTTGCATTCCCTGTGATCACCCGAAATCAGCCAGTAACCCAAGCCCACAGCAGCACATATATAGCAGTTTACAGTTAATGATTTCAGTATGTCCCCGAATACTGTGGATTTGATCGGCTATAATTACTACCACACAGTAAAATGGACGGAAGGAACCCAGATGCAAAGAATCCGTACAAATGCTCCTGCATGCATATACATGGCTTCGATATTATGTTTGACTGATGCATAGACAAGGCTGTGGCTTTGTGTGGGTGTAGAATAAAATGGAGACCAGCTCGTCACCCATGTGTCCATTGGTGTGTGCTGTCATTCTAAAGTCTTCAGCAAATTTTACCTGTGCTGCTTCCCATAATACAGGTGTGTGTGGTGAGCTAGTGTGAGCTAGTGTGTGTGGTGAGCTAGTGTGTGTGGTGAGCTAGTGTGTGTGGTCAGCTAGTGTGTGTGGTGAGCTAGTGTGTGTGGTGAGCTAGTGTGTGTGTGTGGTGAGCTAGTGTGTGTGTGTGGTGAGCTAGTGTGTGTGTGTGGTGAGCTAGTGTGTGTGTGTGGTGAGCTAGTGTGTGTGGTGAGCTAGTGTGTGTGTGTGGTGAGCTAGTGTGTGTGGTGAGCTAGTGTGTGTGTGGTGAGCTAGTGTGTGTGTGTGGTGAGCTAGTGTGTGTGGTGAGCTAGTGTGTGTGTGGTGAGCTAGTGTGTGTGTGTGGTGAGTAGGTGTGTGTGGTGAGCTAGTGTGTGTGGTGAGCTAGTGTGTGTGTGGTGAGCTAGTGTGTGTGTGGTGAGCTAGTGTGTGTGTGTGGTGAGTAGGTGTGTGTGGTGAGCTAGTGTGTGTGGTGAGCTAGTGTGTGTGTGGTGAGCTAGTGTGTGTGGTGAGCTAGTGTGTGTGTGGTGAGCTAGTGTGTGTGGTGAGCTAGTGTGTGTGTGGTGAGCTAGTGTGTGTGGAGAGCTAGTGTGTATGTGGTGAGTAGGTGTGTGTGTGGTGAGCTAGTGTGTGTGGTGAGCTAGTGTGTGTGGTGAGCTAGTGTGTGTGGTGAGCTAGTGTGTGTGGTGAGCTAGTGTGTGTGGTGAGCTAGTGTGTGTGTGTGGTGAGCTAGTGTGTGTGTGTGGTGAGCTAGTGTGTGTGTGTGGTGAGCTAGTGTGTGTGTGTGGTGAGCTAGTGTGTGTGGTGAGCTAGTGTGTGTGTGTGGTGAGCTAGTGTGTGTGGTGAGCTAGTGTGTGTGTGGTGAGCTAGTGTGTGTGTGTGGTGAGCTAGTGTGTGTGGTGAGCTAGTGTGTGTGTGGTGAGCTAGTGTGTGTGTGTGGTGAGTAGGTGTGTGTGGTGAGCTAGTGTGTGTGGTGAGCTAGTGTGTGTGTGGTGAGCTAGTGTGTGTGTGGTGAGCTAGTGTGTGTGTGTGGTGAGTAGGTGTGTGTGGTGAGCTAGTGTGTGTGGTGAGCTAGTGTGTGTGTGGTGAGCTAGTGTGTGTGGTGAGCTAGTGTGTGTGTGGTGAGCTAGTGTGTGTGGTGAGCTAGTGTGTGTGTGGTGAGCTAGTGTGTGTGGAGAGCTAGTGTGTATGTGGTGAGTAGGTGTGTGTGTGGTGAGCTAGTGTGTGTGTGGTGAGCTAGTGTGTGTGTGGTGAGCTAGTGTGTGTGTGGTGAGCTAGTGTGTGTGTGGTGAGCTAGTGTGTGTGTGGTGAGCTAGTGTGTATATGGTGAGCTAGTGGGTGTGGTGAGCTAGTGGGTGTGTGGTGAGCTAGTGTGTGTGTGGTGAGCTAGTGGGTGTGTGGTGAGCTAGTGTGTGTGGTGAGCTAGTGTGTGTGGTGAGCTAGTGTGTGTGGTGAGTTAGTGTGTGTGGTGAGCTAGTGTGTGTGGTGAGCTAGTGTGTGTGGTGAGCTAGTGTGTATATGGTGAGCTAGTGTGTGTGGTGAGCTAGTGGGTGTGTGGTGAGCTAGTGTGTGTGGTGAGCTAGTGGGTGTGTGGTGAGCTAGTGTGTGTGGTGAGCTAGTGTGTGTGGTGAGCTAGTGTGTGTGGTGAGCTAGTGTGTGTGGTGAGCTAGTGTGTGTGGTGAGCTAGTGTGTGTGTGGTGAGCTAGTGTGTGTGGTGAGCTAGTGTGTGTGGTGAGTAGGTGTGTGTGTGTGGTGAGCTAGTGTGTGTGGTGAGCTAGTGTGTGTGTGTGGTGAGCTAGTGTGTGTGTGGTGAGCTAGTGTGTGTGTGGTGAGCTAGTGTGTGTGTGGTGAGCTAGTGTGTGTGTATTGAGCTAGTGTGTGTGGTGAGCTAGTGTGTGTGGTGAGTAGGTGTGTGTGTGATGAGTTGGGTGTTATGAGCTGATGGGTATAACCTTACAGCTCTATGCAGTTCAACACAGTCAGTGAGGTTGAGATGTTTACCCTGTACTCCTTCCCACAGGACTATGGGAAGACTCTGAAAGAGGCTGGTTTTGCTGATGTGAGTGCTCAGGACAGAACAGAGCAGTTCACTGCCATCTTGAAAGAAGAACTTGATCGCTTTACAAAGGAAAAGAACAGCTTTCTACAGGTACAGTGCAGTGTACTGTAGGCCCTCTCCTATCAGAAACTCACACATCTACATACACAAGCTCATGTTTGACATTTCCCTGTGAAATGGGGGCTTGGCAGGTCTCCTGCCTTGTATTGTTGTCCTCAGCCCCCAACCCCCCCCCCCCCCTTTTCAACTTTTGTTGCATGTGTACTCCACCAGCTACCTCTTCAGTTATATACCCAATATATATTCATATGTTGAATTCATGTTCTCCCAAATCGGTTGTTGTACTCCACAGAATGTTTTTGCATCCCCTGTTCAAATCTGTGTTCCCAAATGTGATGTTTTGTTTCCCAACCTTGTTTGCCTTCCCATGTCTAGTTTTGAGTGTCCAGTTGTATTATTATGTTCCCCGGCCATTTTCTGTACTTCCCTATCTAGCATTATGTTCCCCTATCTTACAATTCTTGTTATATGTGCGTGCATACCACCACTGTAGGATTTCAGCCAGGAGGACTACACCTCA
>CAUJGJ010000332.1:550000-562500 GCA_963170055.1 Halisarca cf. caerulea | reverse complement strand
AGAATGTCAGATTATTGAGGTGTTGGACCACAGAGGCTTCCCTGTGGGTATCTCTGAGGTGGCACATGGGCTACAGAACCACCCTGTGTACCTACGTACGTACATGCACCACCCAGCCCCTATGCCACCTTGGATTACCTTGTACCTTTGCAATTCTGCAGGTTTGAGCTTGTTAGGAGTAAGAACATAGAAACTTATGTTACCATTAAAGGGAACAAGGGTCAGATATCCTGGCTGTGGAAGAAGGTGTGGACTAGCAATGGCCACGGAGAAAGCTTTCAGGAGTTCCTCGATTCACATCAGTACACACTCAATGGTATCTTAAGGTTAGTAGAAGGCTGCTGGATGTTGAGATTCATGAAGGCTGCTGGATGTTGAGATCCAAGATTCATGCAGTAGTTTCATTACATAATTCCTTCAAATTCAGTGGTTGAAACCCCTATTAGTGGCCTTTCCTTCACCTACCACATCCTCTAGACATTTGGATAAGCATGAGAGACAGCCTTTCACCGCATGTCTACCTAAGCATGGGAGACAGCCTTTCACCACATGTCTACCAAATCCCCATTTGGGATAGGCAGAACAGCATCCTACCAAATAGAGGGATTTTACATGGCCAATGTATTTCCATGTATTACAGTGGAAACTGAATATTCCCAAGGGGGACTGCAATTTATTTCTTGTTGGAACTATTCATGATACTTTATTATACTTACTGTGTGATACTGTGATTCATTTTGGGCAGTTTTCACTGTATGCATATGACATTGTATGTACCTAATTCTTACATTACACACCTCTTCAATTGTGCAGATATGAAAGAATATTTGGACATGGATACATCAGCACAGGTGGTCCAGTTACAACTGAGGAGTTTGTGTCGCAGCTGAACCTCAAGCCAGGGCATAAAGTACTCGATATTGGATGTGGTATTGGAGGAGGAGATTTCTACATAGTGAGATTTTTAATTCTTTTGCAACCTGTTTACTTCTATCATGTGTGATAGTGTGGAAGGTCACCATTCTGCACTCCTCAGTGGCGTAGTCTGCTTCGAGTGAATCTCCAGCTTCAACCCACATGTTGAGATCTCCCATCATTGTGGACTTTACTGAGTGGACCTCTGTAATCTACCCACTTGTTGCGATCTCCCCATCATTGTAGACTGTACTGAGTGGACCTCTATAATCTACCCACATGTTGAGATCTCCCCATCACTGTAGACTGTACTGAGTGGACCTCTATAGTCTACCCACATGTTGAGATCTCCCCATCATTTTTGACTGTACTGAGTGGACTTCTATAGTCTACCCACATGTTGAGATCTCCCCATCATTGTCGACTGTACTGAGTGGACCTCTGTAATCTACCCACATGTTGAGATCTCCCCATCACTGTAGACTGTACTGAGTGGACCTCTATAGTCTACCCACATGTTGAGATCTCCCCATCATTTTTGACTGTACTGAGTGGACCTCTATAGTCTACCCACATGTTGAGATCTCCCCATCATTGTCGACTGTACTGAGTGGACCTCTATAGTCTACCCACATGTTGAGATCTCCCCATCATTGTGGACTGTACTGAGTGGACCTCTATAGTCTACCCACATGTTGAGATCTCCCCATCATTGTAGACTGTACTGAGTGGACCTCTATAGTCTACCCACATGTTGAGATCTCCCCATCATTGTAGACTGTACTGAGTGGACCTCTATAGTCTACCCACATGTTGAGATCTCCCCATCATTTTTGACTGTGCTGAGTGGACCTTTGTTATTTGCAGATATGTACGCATATCACCAATATATACAGTACAGTTGTATTTGCATAACTTCATGTATACCTCATAGTGCAGTATACTCTTGTATACTTGTAGAGTATTCTAACATTAAACAGTATACTCTTGTATACTTGTACAGTATTCTAACATTAAACAGTATGCTCTTGTACCTATACTTGACAGTACTCTGACGTTTTTCAACGTAGGCAGAGAAGTATGGTGCTGAAGTACATGGAATAGACCTCAGTGTCAACATGATCAGTATTGCCCTTGAAAGAGCCATGACAGTGCCTGATAATGTTAAGTGTGTGTGTGTGTGTGTGTGTGTGTGTGTGTGTGTGTGTGTGTGTGTGTGTAAGGTTACTTTTAGAGGGGGGGAGGGTCATTTTCACCCATGGATCCCTAACTTGTTTGCCCACTTAGGCTCACCAATGTCTGCCCCTCCCCCTTCTAAAAGCATCCCTGCACACACACTTGCACACACTCTTCGAAGAAATTTCTAACTGCAGTACAGTATATTAGTATATTAGTATATTAGTGTTTGTACATGTGTGTGCATGAACACGTACATGTGTGTCCATGCATGCTTTTGGGTTGTATGTGTACACTTCTCCAGTTACGTACGTATGTAGTACTTATCTATACACCTTGTACATACATACATACGTATATTATACATACAGTACATGTAGGTGTGCATGCATACAAATACAAGGTTATCTTCTTGTTCTGTAACATACGTACGTATGTGTACATAGATTTGCTGTATACTTTCTTACCAATATGTACAGTACATGTTATATTATAGTCAGACATATAATATTATTATATGACTGTCATATCGTGTATATCATGTGTATGTACAGTATAAATTTATAATTATATTAAATTTTTATTATATATATATATATATATATATATATATATATATATATATATATATATATATATAAACATATATATGTATATATATGTACATACTGTACATACAGGTCCACTTTGACATATGTGATGCAACATGTGTGGATTTCCCAGCAAATTCCTTTGATGTGGTTTACTCCCGAGACACTATTCTCCACATTAAAGATAAACTGGCTTTGTTCAAAAGGTACCGTCAAGTCCAGTAACATGTGTTCGAACGTTGTATGCTGGTGTGGTGCACTTGAGCACTGAACAGGTGCAGTGGAACCTCCGAATAAAGAACACTTTGGGGCAGGCATAAATTCAGCTGATTTGTTCTTTGTAGAGAGGTTTTCCTCTTTGGGAGGTACAAAATGTATTGCAGGAATTTTACTGGGATCGTAGGTCATGTCCTTTGTAGAGAGGTTTATTGTATTGTGACCTTATTTGGGAGGGTCCACTATCGGAGGTTCACTGTATGTTAGTTTGTTTGTGTGTGTACCACAAGTCTACCTGTACCAGTAGCTCTCCATGGTTGTTCACTGGCAGTGTAGCACGGTAGAACCTCGTCAAGAAGAACACTCTTAAGACAAATGTCTGCTCAACACAAACTAGTTTCCAAACCCTTGCTCGGTTTGCTGTAGTACTGTACATGTAGTATCACATCCTGATAAGAAGATATTCTGATAATTAATAAGAATTTCCGATAATTAGATTAAGAAATCCAAATGTCCAATAATTAGAATGAGAATTAATTTTGTGGGTTCCCTTGTCTTATCAAGGTTTGACCTTACTTCCAGTGTGCAGTCTATGAATCCACAGTGTAGCATACATGTCTATGAATCCACAGTGTAGCATACGTGAGATTACAGACGTACTTTAGCACTCAATGCTATATTCGTTGCAGTAGTTGCATTATTGTTGGGTCATCCTATTAACGACTTCCTGTTTTGAAGAAATCCTCTTATGTATTTTCCCAGACAACTTCCTGTTACAAATACATGCCAAACAACCTGTCTTGAAGACCACCTGCATAGAAGGACCACCTGTCTATAGAGACCACTGTAGGCTGGTTCTGGAATCACCAAAACAATACTATTGCACCTCTACACATAAGGACCACCTGTCTATAGAGACCACTGTATGCTGGTCCTGGAATCACCAAAACAATACTAGTACACCTCTACATAAGGACCACCTGTCTATAGAGACCACGATTACTTGGTCCCTTGAGTGGTCTTTATATACAGGATTTACCGTACCTGTATGTTCACACATATGTAGGCTGCATAGGTGGCTTCGTCCAGGAGGAACTCTCATGATATCGGACTACTGCTGTAAGAGTGGACCCTGGTCCGACAGATTCACAAGTTATGTCAAGCAGAGAAGGTCTACATTGCTCTCGGTTGAGGTGAGGCAGCGCATGGCTATTAGACATTAGTCTCACGAACCAGACCCCTACCTGCTCTCCATGTTATATATGCAGAGGGCGAATAGGGTCTGGTTCACAAGACTACAGGGCCATAGCCAGCACATTTTGTGGTCAGGACGTACGCAGCTACACTTTGTATGCACTTGCATTCCCTCTATGATCACCCGAAATCAGCCAGTAATCCAAGCCCACAGCAGCCCATGTATAGCAGTTTACAGTCAATGATTTCAATATGTCCCCGAATACTGTGGATTTGATCGGCTATAATTACTGCCACACAGTAAAATGGACGGAAGGAACCCAGATGCAAAGAATCTGTACAAATGCTCCTGCATGCATATACATGGCTTCGATATTTTGTTTGACTGACTGCATAGACAAGGCTGTGGCTTTGTGGGGGTGTAGAATAAAATGGAGACCAGCACGTCACCCATGTGTCCATTGGTGTGTGCTGTCATTCTACTGTCTACAGCAAATTTTACCTGTGCTGCTTCCCATAGCACAGGTGTGTGTGGTGAGCTAGTGTGAGCTAGTGTGGGTGTGGTGAGCTAGTGTGTGTGGTGAGCTAGTGTGTGTGGTGAGCTAGTGTGTGTGGTGGGCTAGTGTGTGTGGTGAGCTAGTGTATGTGTGGTGAGCTAGTGTGTGTGTGGTGAGCTAGTGTGTGTGTGGTGAGCTAGTGTGTGTGTGGTGAGCTAGTGTGAGCTAGTGTGTGTGGTGAGCTAGTGTGAGCTAGTGGGTGTGGTGAGCTAGTTTGTGTGTGGTGAGCTAGTGTGTGTGTGGTGAGCTAGTGTGTGTGTGGTGAGCTAGTGTGTGTGTGGTGAGCTAGTGTGTGTTGTGAGTAGGTGTGTGTGTGTGGTGAGCTAGTGTGTATGTGGTGAGCTAGTGTGTGTGGTGAGTAGGTGTGTGTGTGATGAGTTGGGTGTTGTGAGCTGATGGGTATAACCTCGCCGCTCTATGCAGTTCAACACAGTCAGTGAGGTTGAGATGTTTACCCTGTACTCCTTCCCGCACAGGACTATGGGAAGACTCTGAAAGAGGCTGGTTTTGCTGACGTGAATGCTCAGGACAGAACAGAGCAGTTCAAAGCCATCTCGAAAGAAGAACTTGATCGTTTTACAAAGGAAAAGGACAGCTTTCTACAGGTACAGTGCAGTGTACTGTAGGTCCTCTCCTATCAGAAACTCACACATCTATGTACACAAGCTCATGTTTGACATTTCCCTGTGAAACTGGGGGCTTGGCAGGTCTCCTGCCTTGTATTGTTGTCCTCAGCTCCCAATCCCCCCCCCCTTCCCCCCCAATCTTAGTTGCATGTGTACTCTACAAGCTCCCTCTTCAGTTATGTATATACCCAATATGTATTTACGTATGTTCTCCTCAATCTGTTGTTATACTCCACAGAATGCTTTTGCCTCCCCTGTTCAAATCTGTGTTCCCAAATGTAATGTTTTGTTTCCCAACCTTGTTTGCCTTCCCATGTCTAGTTTTGAGTGTCCAGTTGTATTATTATGCTCCCCGGCCATTTTCTGTACTTCCTTATCTAGCATTATATTCCCCTATCTTACAATTCTTGTTATATGTGCATGCATCCCACCACTGTAGGATTTCAGCCAGGAGGACTACACCTCAATAGTGACAGGATGGGAGAGCAAAATGGTGCGTTGCGGAGAGGGTGACCAGCGGTGGGGATTCTTTACAGCACAGAAGAGCCAAGGGAGCTCCTAGGGATAGGAGTGGAGTCTGAAGGACATTGTGGAATTAGCCTGCATGTGTAGCATCTTACCTGCTATTTTTCAAAATTCGGAATTTATTTTGCAACATTTTTCTGTAATTCTTCGAGTGTCATTGAGACAGGTTTCTCTACTGAGGATTTTTTTTCTCTATAACGGACACCTTGGTAGCAGAAAAACAGTAATACACACAGTGGACCTCTATAACGGACACCTTGGTAACAGAAAACAGTCTGATACACAAGCACAGTAAACCTCTCCATAGCAGACACCTAGGTACATAGCCTGATAAACACAATGAACCCCTCATAACGGACACCTTTTTGGTACAGAAAGTGATATGCAGTGAACCTCTCTATAACGGACACTTTGGTAACAAAACTGCAGTGAACCTCTCTATATAACATGCAGACACCTCGGTAACAGAAAAACTGATACACACAGTGAACCTCTCTATAACAGACACCTAGCTTGGCAACAGAAAAAACAGGGATTCGAACCTCTCTATATATAACGGACACATGCACCTTGGTATAACAGAAAAACAGTCTGATACACTCTATAACGGACACCTTGGGAACAGAAAAACAGTTTGCTACATAGCTAGAGGTTTTCAGTGTCCACAAGTTATTTTACATGCATCACAATCTATATTTGGACGTACAAAAGCTGCATGTTGTCGAGAGGTTATAACTATTAGGGAAGTTTGTTATAAAGTTACACTGTATTTACATGTACGTGTCTCTAATTAGACACATGCATGGGACCTATACTCTGGCATAGCTGACCCTTTTCGTCCCCAAAAATGGCAGAGCACGGATTGGGTTGTCTACATCGGACACATTGGGACCTGATCCTGTTCATGTTAGTCACTATATACAGTATACATGTGTACATGAGACATAGTGTGCGTTGGTGTCACTGGTCTCCATTGTGATCACTCCATTTGATTACTGATTCTCTTTGTACATTCTATTCATTTAACATTAATCTCTCCTTTTTAGATTCTTTTCTGTTTTGTACTGTACTACTGTTTCTCTTTTTCTTTTGTTTTTCTTTTGTTTACTGGGTGCCTTTAGGAATAGCCAATGGCTAAAGGCTCTCCAGTATAAATAAGATACCCTGGTCTTTGACCTCCTGCAGGAGCCATTTTGAGTTTTTACGTTTCCATGGATACGCCCATGACAACTACAGTGTTTGCAGAATGCAGAACATGCATACATAACTACTGTATGATAGACCCCCATGCATTCAGTATATAATCCAGGTGGATGTAAGACTGTTAGTAAGCAAAACTTTAAAAGGTCCACTTCCCTCAAAGCACTGGCTGAGTCGACCTCTTCCAGAGCTGGTGAGACCTCTTCCAGAGCTGCATGGCGAGACCTCTTAGTGAGACCTCTTCCAGTTATAGAGGTCGTCTTAAAAGGTGACTGGCATAATAACACCGTTATGCGCGCCCCACCTGCACGTGCGCACATGCATGTCACGGTGACGAGTATATAAAGCCATAGATACGTACAATATCAGACAACTCGAAGCACAACTATCTTTTTCGCGTAAAACGGAGGTACGAGTGTCTGGGATTCTAGCAAAATGTCAGATGAGAAAAGTTCAACAAGCGAAGACCCAAAGAATCCTGTGAGTTATAAGTCTGAGTACGATGAAAGCATAGCATAGATACTATGGTGAAAGTTTTTTAGTGAATCTTGTCAAGGGAAAACTAGCTATCTAAATGCTTTCTGTTGAAAGTACATGCTATCAGTGTAGTTTTCAGGACTTTACATGAGGTACGTAGGGGCAATGAAAGGTGTGCTTAGCCTTAGTATTCAGTACGTACGTATACGTACGTAGTGAAACTTGCTTAGTACGTACGTACTTCAAAGGGGAAACAAAATTAGGACTTATTATCAGAGGTACTTACTATCAGGGTTGGTTTATGTACGTGAGGTATACACAGGGACAGAATGAGGAGTACTTATTATCCAGGAGTATGTATGTATTAATCCAGGTAAGCAAGTTCCACTGTACTAACCCTAATTGGAGTTGTTGGAGTGCTGTGTTATGGTTTGACTGTACCATAGATGATAGGAATATGACAGTATATTGTGATTTTGGCACCACGGTGGCAGCAACAGTGGTGTTGGGTCGAGTATCTATGGTGGCACGTGTAGATATCTGGGAGTTTATATTCGGTTGGGGTATAAACGGTCTATGGTTGTAGTAGTACTGAATGAGACCTCCATAATAAGGACACCATTGGGACCACAGTGAGCTGTTCTGTACAGTGAAACCTCTATAATATGGACACCATTGGGACCATAGTGAGCTGTTCTGTACAGTGAAACCTCTATAATAAGGACACCATTGGGACCACAGTGAGCTGTTCTGTACAGTGAAACCTCTATAATAAGGACACCATTGGGACCACAGTGAGCTGTTCTGTACAGTGAAACCTCTATAATAAGGACACCACTGGGACCATAGTGAGCTGTTTTGTACAGTGAAACCTCTATAATAAGGACACCACTGGGACCACAGTGAGTTGTCCTGTGTATGGAGGTGTCCTTGTTTCAGAGGGTTTAAATGTACATGTGTCTATGCAAGGGATTTCAAATGGGACGGAGCAACGGTGTCCTGTCACATTTTGGAGGTGTCCAATAATAAACGCTTCACTGTAGTTATTTGAGGGTTTGTGTGTCTGTATTTGTGCTGAAGGTAGAGTCCCAAATTTTGAACACAGCTTTTCCTGAGACATTTTAGCCTAGCATTTTTAGCATTACAACAGGACGTACCAGCTGCCGAAGAATAAAGGGTAGATCTTTCTGTGTCGGCTAGGAGATACCGTGTTCAAAATTAGGGACTGTTTGGAATTAGGCACTCTACCTTACTGCTGTAGTATCTACGTATGCTGCTATGGTGTTAGTCATACATACGTATATAGTGCCAGTCGGAATTTACAATCACAGATTTAAGATGTAACGATGAGTATGGTGCTGAATCTGGTATATTTTACAGGGTAACAGTTTTGATTTAAAATATCAATTGTTTGTGAGGTAGTGTTAATGTGAATGTACGTATGTACGTATGTACGTAGTTGCAGTATGTGTGTACATGTTTCAAGTTTTATGTATACTGATGCTGTATGTGTGTGTGTGTATGTGTGTGTGTGTGTGTGTGTGTGTGTGTGTGTGTGTGTGTTTGTGTGTGTGTGTGTGTGTGTGTGTGTGTGTGTATGTGTGTGTGTGTGTGTGTGTGTCTGTGTGTGTGTGTGTGTGTTTGCGTGTGTGTGTGTATGTGTGTGTGTGTGTGTGTGTATGTGTGTGTGTGTGTGTGTGTCTGTGTGTGTGTGTGTGTGTGTGTGTGTGTGTGTATGTGTACATATTATTGTGGCAGGATTATTGAGTGGGTTAGCCATAGTATAGGCTGACACGACTTCCTGTGTGAACAACACCTAACCACAGATATTCTATACTTGCGGACCCGTTGCATACTCCAAGTATCGTATATCTATAATCCAACTTAACTAGGTAACTAGTCGGTTATCTGTGATTTTCTAGTATGTACGTACGTATGTACATGTACTGTACATGTACATACATATGTACGTATGTACGTACAAGAATATACATAGCATTGATACTCTATGCATGCAGTTACGTACATATGTGTAGAGTATCAATGTATATAACCTATGTACTAACATGGGGACAACCACAAAAAAGGAATTGGTAGCTCTCCTACAAGATTGTCTTTTGACAGTTTTCAATGGATATTTGAACTCTTGTATTGAAAACTGAAGCTAGCTAACTGCGCATGTTATCATACAGAAGACTAGCCCAGTCTGCAATCCTCAGATATGAGCCAAACCAGGTACAGTAACTGTTGTGCCTCATTAAAAGGAACACTCTTAAGACAAGTTTCTGTGTCCTTTGTAGTAGCCCCTGGCTATTGGTTCCTCAGACTAACAAAGGCTAATGAAGATTCTGTTTACAAAGTACTTTTTTAGCCTTTCTTGGTTTGCTGTAGTACTGCACATGTAGTACTGTATTCTGATAAGAAGGGTAACCATAAGTTAGGTTCGTATGCAGTTAAAACTATTTCCAACAACACCACTGGTTCCACTGTTTCGTGCTGCTGTAACCAAGCTGTTGTTGTAACCAGTACATCTCGTACGGAGACCAGTGAAACAGTTCCCAACATGTGTGTTGTTGTGGAGAGAGTGATGGTTTATCAAGTGACTTTGTGAAGTGATTTGACTGGACTTGAATTTGGCTGGACATTCCCCATATGGTGGAGCAAGGTTGTGCTAATCACAGGCCCAGATCATCACCTCGGGCCTGGGCCAACCTGAGCCAGTGTGAACGGGGTGTATGAATCTGACACATAACAGTGTTTTGGTGGGCATTAATTGGGTGCTGTCTCCCTTCCTTGTCTCCATCAACAGCTAAGTGTCTTGGGTAGCTAGTGTTAAATGTTGAGTGCCTGTCACCAAGATAAGTTCACCTTATTACCCAGATGTTGTCTTTTTTTCCGGCCCCTTGGCAGAGATGGTTTGAGCTACCCACACATTTGATTAGTTTTCGGGTGAAATGTGTTCCTTATTTAGGCCTATTTCTGGCTGCTTTGGGTGCAAATTATCCGGAGGTGCTTATCAAAATTTACAGCAGCTACCATTTGTGTGCTTCACCTTGCAAGGCTATCTGCAATTTAGCCATTGAAAAGAAATAGAAACTCACTTTCTGCCTCCTGCTGTCAAATAGCTCTTCTGTAGAAAACCATTTGGCACTTGATGTGCATAACTACAGTAAGCTATATCTTGGGAAGACTTTTTTGTTTGTGGACATTTGTCTTTAGTTTTGGGAGGGTTGTGACTTTCTCGTTTGGGGCTACGAATAGGTCAGCCATCTGTGTTAAAATGTTCTGCCACATGACAGTCATGTGACTTTCTCGTTTGGGGCTACAAATAGATCAGCTATCTGTGTTGAAATGTTCTGCCACGTGACAGTCATGTGACTTTCTCGTTTGGGGCTACGAATACGTCCATCAGCCATCTGTGTTGAAATGTTCTGCCACGTGACAGTCATGTGACTTTCTCATTTGGGGCTACGAATAGGTCCATCAGCCATCTGTGTTGAAATGTTCTGCCACGTGACGGTCATGTGCATGTGTGTGTGTGTACACGTATTTGTGTGTGTGTGTGTGTACACGTATGTGTGTGGGTGTGGGTGTCCTGGTGTACATACGTATGTACAGTATGTGCGTATTTCAAGGATCCTTTCCCATGTAGGAAAGACAGGAGATGCGAGCATTCTGGGAGGGACATAGTAAACATGCTACACTGGAGTATATGCTGTTGGATGAAAAGGCTGTGGAACTTACCCTTCCTGACCGAGAAGAAGTTCTTTCTCTAGTGCCTGACTTCCAGGTGTGACTGTTGTACAGTGTGTGTGTGTGTGTGTGTGTGTGTGTGTGTGTGTGTGTGTGTGTGTGTGTGTGTATTACAATATGCTTGCTTGTTACATGGTGGTATAGGGACAGCGTGTTTTAGAGCTGGCTGCTGGAATCGGTAGATTCACTGGAACTATTGCAGACAAAGCAGGCCATTTGGAAGTTGTGGAGTTTATGGAGAATTTCATAAAAGCTAATAAAGAAACTAATGGTACGTACGTACATACGTAATCAATACATACTTACGTATGTATTAATTCGTTGTATCCTGGTGTGGGGGGCGAATTATGGGTGGATCAAAGGAAGTAGTGTGCTGAAATCTGTGATGTAGCACAGGTTATTGATATATGCACACTTCCTAATTGATGTCAATTGATGTCAATTGATAGAGTAAGTGGCTGGAACTGATTAACACAAGATGAGACTGTACACACCAACAGTCAACAGTGGATGGTTGCCAGGATACAAATTAGTTATATCCTGTCCAGGTGTGCTACAGCAGAAAATACAGTGCTGATGACCTCAGGTTTTGCCCTTAATCAATCAGCACTGTATTTCTGCTGCAGCATACCTGGAAGGGATAAAACTAATGGTGTATGTTTCTCCCAGGCCCGTGTTTCCTCCCAGGCTGGTACAACCATACTTTTCGTTAATCACATGTCCAGAGGGTGTCAACCTGAGGTGATTAATGAAATGTGTGGTTTTATTGACTTTTATTGGGGGAGGGGAGGGGGGTGCTGGTGGCTCAGTAGGTTAGCACTTAAGTCAAGCAGAGAGCAGAGGGCCCCACTCCACCTTTGTGCCATTTGGTGTTCTTTTCCCTGTACCCCCCCCCCCCCCTGCCACCAACCTGGGAACAGCTGAGACAATGACCTACTGCAGCCACCAAACTAATTAGAACTTAATTGAATTTGATTGAATTTGATTGTGTGTGGGATACTGGGGGCCTTAGTAGTAGCCTCAGGCTAATGGCCCAGCCAGTTAAAATAAGAAATTCTTATTATTACACATCCTGCTGTAGTCTGACATACTAGACCGTCCTGCTAACACACCATGTTAGTGAGGACGGTCTAGCATACCAGACTCATCCTGCTTGGGACAAGTCTCGCTAATTAGAACCTTGATTTTCCTGTAAAGAAGTTCTGATTATCCACAAGTTCTAATTAACCAACCACACATGTACTCCATACGTTTGGAACGGTACATTCATC
>CAUJGJ010000332.1:512500-545000 GCA_963170055.1 Halisarca cf. caerulea | reverse complement strand
ATAATGTACATACATACAGTTGTGACTCTTTAATCGAGAACACTCGCTTTCTGGCCAGTAGACATGTGTGCCCAATGTGCACAGTTCATTGTAAGAAGATCGTTAATCCAGCATCTTTTAGTACAATGAATGTGGACAGATTAAAGAGTCACAACTGTGTACTGTTTACAGCAAGATTTCACTTATCTACACCTCAGATATCCAGTTCCCTCACTTTCTTTAGTAGATTTTATTGGAACAAATCTGCAATAATCCTACTGTACACTATACTACTGCTCCCTCATTCATCCAGTTTCCTCACTTTATCCACAATTTCATCCAGAATGGATGTGTGTGGATAAGTGAAGTCTGGCTGTGCATGCACATGTGAATGCATACATACCTACGTATTTTCAATATTCATTGAATATATGTACATACACACATATAGTACTTTTATACATACATAAGTATGTATATTATGTACACCCATAATTTCAACGTAGGCAGAGAAGTATGGTGCTGAAGTACATGGAATAGACCTCAGTGTCAACATGATCAGTATTGCCCTTGAAAGAGCTGTGATGCTTCCTAACAGTATCAAGGTGTGTGTGTGTGTGTGTGTGTGTGTGTGTGTGTGTGTGTGTGTGTGTGTGTGTGTGTGTGTGTGTGTATGCGTGTGTGTGTGTGTGTATGTGTGTGTGTGTGTATGCGTGTGTGTGTGTGTGTATGTGTGTGTGTGTGTGTATGCGTGTGTGTGTGTGTGTATGTGTGTGTGTGTGTGTGTGTGTGTGCATGTGTGACAGTGTGTGTGTGAAGCATATGCCCCATATCAGAGACCACCTCTTTTGATAGACCACCTTTTGCCTGTCCCTAAGGGTGGTCTCTCAAAAGAGGTACTATTGTACATGTTTCTGACTATCCACTTAATAGTGCATGCATCTAAGTCCACACTTACTATTACGTGTTATTCTCCCACTGTGCAGATCAGTTTCGATATTTGTGACATTACACTCACCGACCTCCCTGAGAATTCGTTTGATGTGATTTACTCTCGAGATTCTATTCTTCACATCAAAGAGAAGCTGCCTTTGTTCAAAAGGTACGTACCATCATGTAAGGGAGGCCGTGCATGCTCAAATCTTCGTGGGATGACACTTGTGCTATTCAGTGATTTTCACAATTGTCATGACTATTTTTGCGGACTCCCAACCCAGGTATCCAGACTTCAATTAATCTTCGATTTGATATAAAGTTCCTCTTTTCTTGGACAAAAATATAGAGAATGGGTTTAACATTTTGCAGATAGTTCCCAATCGGTAAAACTGAGAGAGTTTCACCCCACAGACATTTGAGCTCATGCAATAACTGTGTGTACTTACATGGGACAGCATATGCTGTACTGTACTTACATGGAGCAGTATATGCTGTACTGTACTTACATGGAGCAGTGTATGCTGTACTGTACTTACATGGAGCAGTATATGCTGTACTGTACTTACATGGAGCAGTGTATGCTGTACTGTACTTACATGGAGCAGTATATGCTGTACTGTACTTACATGGAGCAGTATATGCTGTACTGTACTTACATGGAGCAGTATATGCTGTACTGTACTTACATGGAGCAGTGTATGCTGTGCTGTACTTCTGTCTATGCATATATCCCAGAAATGCAGGGGAGACAGGGCTATGTTGCATTTCTCGATTAGTCTTGCTGTTAGCTCCTCTTGGTGTGTACAGTTGAACCTCTGAAATCTAACACCTCCATAATCCGACCATTTTATGAAGTGTATGTACAGTTACCATATTAAAGTATGCTAAGAGTCATTCTGTAGTCCAACAATTTCTCCAAGCCCCATTGAGTGTCGGGTGAGAGCCATTTCACTGTGTATAAACGTTGTAATTGTAATCATCGTGCAATTATATTACCAGGCCTGTAGCCAGGGGGGGTTCGGACAAACCCCCCTTAAGAATTGCCAAACAATAAAAAAAATAAGTCTAAAAAGGTTCTAAAGGAGTATGTAGCCTTATTTAGACCCCCTAGGCACATACTCCCTTTGTTTCATTGCTCAATTATCACTAAACGCTACCCAGAACACTACCTGATCGCAATTGGCCTCCATTTTGTGATGATGTCATTGACCATCATAGCGACATTTTGTACTATGTATTCTGTAACTCGTTTGCACTGTGGATAATTTTGAGGGTATTTTGCATAGGGGGTCAATGTATAATGTGTGTGTGTATGTGTGTGTGTATGTGTGTGTGTGTGTGTGTATGTGTGTGTGTGTGTGTGTGTGTGTATGTGTGTATGTGTGCACACATGCACGCGTGCAGGTGAAGGGGGATTGCGGAAATCTGAAATGTAATCCCCCTCTGGAAAATCCTGCCTACAGGCCTGATTTCTGTATGTGTCAGAAGATATAGAGGCCTTGAATGTTGCTACATCGTACAGGGAAACCTGTCTTAAAGACCACTCACATACAAAGACCACCTGTCTATAGAGACCATGGCAGGCTGGCTCATTGTTCACTTCATATGTACTAAAGCACCTCTGTACAAGGACCACCTGTCTACAGAGACCACAATTACATGGTCCCTAGAGTGGTCATTATAGATAGGTTTACTGTACATACGTAGGTCATGCTCCTGGCTATTAATACACTAGAACCTTTGAATAAAGGACACATTAGAACAACTCTGTTTGTCGTTTGTAAGGAGGTTGTCCTCTTTGGGAGGTTCAAAATGTATTAGAACTATAGGGAAGGTGTATTTTGGGACCTCAAGTCTTATCCTTTATAGAGAGGTTTATTATTCTGTGTCCTTATTTGGGAGAGTCCACTACAATCAAACTTGGTTAGAAAGTCACTGTTTACAACATCAACCTCTTTACAACAACACACATGCCAGGAACGGATTCAATGGTCTCTGTACTAATTGTCCTGGTTACAACAACAACTTGGTTATTACAGCATATTCTAGTGGCACCAAGGGTGTCGTAAACAAGTTTGACTGTATCAGAGGTTTTACAGTATGTGATTGGGAGAGTCCACTATCAGAGATTACACTGTCTACAGTAGTGATGATTGGAGTATGTGGAATCCTAGTGGACCACTGTTTCGTTGCATGACTCTCTGTGTCTTTGTGTTTAGTCTGCATAGGTGGCTTCGTCCAGGAGGAACTCTCATGATATCGGACTACTGCTGCAAGAGTGAACCCTGGTCCGACAGATTCACAAGTTATGTCAAGCAGCAAGGATTCACATTGCTCTCAGTTGAAGTAAGCTATAGACATTTTGCACTTAATATCCCATGTGTGGTGAATTCTCATTAATCCCCCACTGTTTTATCCGCTAAACTCTTTTTATCTGCCATCGATTTTGTGTATTGATTGTAAAGACTACACGTTGATTTGATTAATCTTCCAAATCATTAATCCGCCTGAGTTTTCCAAATGAATTATGGCAGATTAACGAGAATTCACTGTACCCACTATAGTTCTGTACAAGTGGAAACTTTTAGTGCAATCAGGTATCAAGTATCAGGTATTCTTCTTATTTAATCTGGGGAACCTTTAGCCAGAGGCTACTATAAGTGGCACCCAGAAAAGAAAAAAAGGGGAAAAAAGGGACAAAGGCAAAACACAAAAGAAACACGGAGGAAGTACAAAGATTCCAAAAAATTAAATATGCAGCAAGAAATAAAATGAGAGATCAGAACTTCAAAACAATAATAATAGTTAATCAGTTTTGGGGGATATATAATAGCCATTGTCAATGAAATACCATATAGCAGGAAATTTTTGCGGATTTTGCGGATATCCCAACATTCACAAAATTTTTGATCCACGAAATCTTAGCACTAGACATGTACATCCACAGCTACGTCGCGCTCAGGTAGTACGTACACGCTAGGTCCCTGCACTGTTGTTCTTTTGTGTAGCAGCAGTTTCTCGAAAAGCTGATCGTGCCATACGTCACCTTTTCCCTTCTTTAAATGAAACGATCAGGCGGAGTGTGCACACCTGAAAGTTTCATGGCCCATTAGAAAGCAAAAATACCTTAAATCTTCGACTGAAGTGTAAATGGTGCAAACGGCTTTGTGCCATTTCGTTCACATGATACACTAAGCTACTTTCCTCCCATCGCTTAAGAAAAAAATGGCCTCCTGAATTTTAGGGATCTGCGAAAATATTATCCATGAATTTCAGGAAATGAACCATTCGCGAACATTTTACCCCGCGAGAATTTCCCGTTATACGGTAAGGTAAAGTAAGGTGTGTGAAAAGACATGCATGTTGTGTACAGAAATACTGGGCTAATCATTCAAAAAGTGATTTTCACATAGTCTTGTGAATATCCGAAAGTCTGCACAGCATCATATGTTGTTGGGAAGAGATCGCCATATGGATGTGCCGGCAAAACTAAATGCCTTCTGGCCAAGGGAAGTACGCAAACGTGGAAGATTTAATTGAGAAGTTGAAGATTGAATGAGCAATGAAAGGTGGCTAGTAACTACGCACATTCAATGGTAAACTAAGTTCAATACTTACTGTACAATCGAATCTGTATATAACAAGCCCCCTCAAGACCAGTGAAAAGGTTCACTACATCAGAGTGTTCACTACATCAGGGTGTTCACTACATCAGGGTGTTCACTACATCAGGGTGTTCACTACATCAGGGTGTTCACTACATCAGATCAGGGTTCATTTACAATAGAGTGAACAGGTGTACACTCTAAGGTCTATATTTGTTATATCAGGGAGTCCACTGTATCAAGGGTTCACTATAGAGAGGTTCCACTGTTATTACATTCTCAGAAGCACCTGATATCAGTGCTGTTTTCAGTACTGTACTTGAGGTGAAGCAGAGCAAGGAGTATACACAGTAAAGTGGAACTCCTCCATTCCAGACACCTTGGGACCAAAAAGGACTGTCCTGATCATTGATATGTCCTCATTTTGGGGTTGAAGATATTCTACTGTAGAGTGTAGTGAATCATTTGGCTCCAGTGGCATGTGTGTCCATATTAGAGGTGTGTCCACAATTCAGGGGTTGATTAGTGGGGTGTCCGCAATTCAGAGGTCTGGATTAGAGGGGTGTCTGCAATTCAGGGGTCTGGATTAGCGGGGTGTCTGCAATTCGGGGGTCAGGGTTAGAGAGGTGTCGGCAATTCAGGGGTCTGGATTAGAGGAGTTCCACTATATTTGTGTTTGTATGAGTATCAGATACAGAGTGATCTCTGTAAGTTCTCTTAAAATGCCACTCGTACAATATAGGCGCTAATTTTCGCGGGACTTTATTTTCATGAATTTGCAAGTTTGCAAAATTTAAATTGTAAATACTAGGCTAAATGCATACTGTAATCTGTTTGTCTAACATTAGTAAGGACTTGTCTGTTAGCGAAATACAAGCGAATCACACGCAGCCAAGTTCTTGATTCCCAAAATATACGCCCCGCGAAAATTAGCACCTGTACAGTACACACCGAATGCTGACAACTGCATAGATGCATGGTACGTACTGTGCACCACATCCTCTTGTTAGGACTTGGGAATGTTGAGTCTAACCTGCGTAAACTGGAGTAAAAGCGGAGCACATGTACAGTGATACCTCTCTTATCCGGCCACCTTGGGACCAAGAAATTTGGCCGGATTAGAGAGTTGATCAGAATAGACAGGATCATTCCAATATAGGGGTGACTTTTGGGACCAAACAGTGTGGCCAGTTTAGACAGTGCAGGCAACTTGCAGAGGCTCAAACTAGAGAGGTTTCACTGTGCATGTGTAGGTATGTACAGAAGCATACCAGGTACAGGTACTGTACTAGCCGAGCTGAACTGTAGTACTTGGAATTTTCACCCTGTACTCCTTCCCGCACAGGACTATGGTAAGACTCTGAAAGAGGCTGGTTTTGCTGATGTGAGTGCTCAGGACAGAACAGAGCAGTTCACTGCCATCTTGAAAGAAGAACTTGATCGCTTTACAAAGGAAAAGGGCAACTTTCTACAGGTAAGTATGTAGTTTGCCATAAGCCTTCTATGGGAAAGTCATCAACTACATACGTACTGTACTGTACATACGTACTTGCTATGGAATGTACATACTGTACATACATACAGTCGAACCTCATTAACATGAAACTGCTTAACATGAAATATCTTTTAACATGAAATGCTAGCCAAGTCCAAGTGTAGAAACAAGCATAACACGTAGTACTGTTCACAAGATGAAATTTCAGCACAGTCCCCTGAGTTAACGAGGTTTGACTGTACTTGCTATGGAATGTCACAAATATGGTATATGATGTGTGTGAAAAGCCATGTACATGTACTGCTATGTTTATGTTACAGTAGCTACAGTAGAACTTGCCTAGTAAGTATTGGAAGTGTGTGTGTGTGTGTGTGTGTGTGTGTGTGTATGTGTGTGTGTGTGTGTGTGTGTGTGTGTGTGTGTGTGTGTGTGTGTGTGTGTGTGTGTGTGATGTACGGACATGCATGTACGGTACAGTATATTATGTAAGGTGACCCAATGAGAGGTGTCTGATGTGGACCAGCAATTTAATCACAGGAGTGTACTACAGAGCCAGTGTTTTGCTGACAGCACAAAGTGGTCTACAGTACAGTTTTATAGGAGTACAGTCGAACCTTGTTAACACGAAACTCAATGGACTGCCCAGAAATTTCACCTTGAAAGGATTTCATGTAAACAGTACCACATGTTACACTTGGGCTTAGACTTGGACCTTGCTAGTATTTCATGTTAAAAGATATTTTATGTTAAGCAGTAGTCTCGTTCCCAGCCCCACTTCCGCCCGCCATTTTTATTTGGGCAGAGGAAGCGGTGGGCTGGGAACGAGACTATTTCATGTTAACCAGGTTTGACTGCAGACAGTGGATAGCGAACAATAAACAGACTCTCCAGGAAGCCATAGGTTGGATGTTTGTAGAGCTTTACTGAACACACACAACTACTGTTTGTTTAGGTAGAATCCATTTCACCAAAGACAGAGGTCTGTGATCTTCAATGACACTTGAAACAGTGTACACTGCATGTACCTATGTACTGCAGGTATGTGTATGTTATTTCTGTCACAAGGTTAGTGTGCATTATCTTTACTTATTACTTATCTGCCTGTATGATATCAGTGATTTCTTGGAATTGTGCTGGGCAGTGATGTCGCATTAACACACTCCGACCTGAAGACACCCTGTGGTGTGTCATTGAATGCATATTCCTTATGATGTGATACTTGATCATTTGTGACTGAACATCGTTTGCACCCATGCATGTGCACATACACACACGTACACACATACACACACACAAACACACACACACACACACACACACACACACACACACACGTACACACACACACACAAACACCACACACACACACACACACACACACACACACACGCACACACACACACACACACACACATACACACACAAGGTGGGAGGAGGGTGGCCATCCCTGCTTAACGGAGTCTTGCTCGGCATTGATTTGACACAACAATGTAGGATCATTGCATGCAGTTCTCCTTGAATTGAATCGTGTATGCTGTGTGCAGCTAGTGTAGAGTCAGTGTACCGTAGAACCTCCTGTAGTGGACTCTCCCAAATAAGAACACAGTATAATTAACCTCTCTACAAAGGACAAGACTTGAGGTCCCAAAGTACATCCTCCCAATAGTTCTAATACATTTTAGACTTCCCAAAGAGGACAGCCTCCTTACAAAGGACAAATATGGTTGTCCCAACGTATCCTTTATACTGAGTTTCCACTGTATTCCTGTTGCAATCTCATTCCTTGTACTGTATTCGTGACATGCAACGGGCTATGCCTACGTCTTGTCCATGAATGAGGCCATCCATCTAGTTTTGGACCTCTAGGATTCCCTGACATACAGTGAAAACAGTCTAATCGACACACCATTGAGCTTCAGGAGTGCTGGATTATGAGGTCGGATTACAGAGTCACTCTTTGCATACTTTGATATTGTGACTGCATCTCATTCGACAATCGAATTATATGGAGATGTCAGACTGCAGAGGTTTTACTACACGATATTCTTGAGAATTTGAAAGTGTAACTATTTGACTGTACATGCAGGAGTACGTACATGCCATTAGATAATCTAGATCCTCTCATTGTGTACTTTTAGAGTGATTTTTCTTAGAGAACAATGGTGCCACTTACACCATTGTTTTATCACTCTTTGACCATTTCCTCGTACCCACAAGTGACCTGCAATGCATCTCAAGTCAACCATTTCCTTGATACAGTGGAACTTGCTTACACATGCCTACACACATGGACTCACACACACACACACACACACACACACACACACACACACACACACACACACACACACACACACACACACACACACACACACACACACACACACCAGTCTGTCTTACATCAAGATACAGTAGGTATCATATGTACATAATTGTCAGGACATGTGATTTCATTGCCTGTTTGTAGTGCCACTTGTGGTTACCTAGCATTCAGAGATCTGGTTCTGTAGAAGACTGTGGCATATATGGTAAATACATAGATGGTTGCTTGGAGACGGTTGACTCTTGTCAATGTGTAAGCCGAACCACACACTGACATGGTTTGTATTGTTTGTGAGGTTACATTACTCTGTCAGTTTCCATGTTAGCAAGTGGGGTTAGTTCCAGTTTTGTTTATACCTCTTGTAATGTGAGTATTCCAATCTCCACCACCCCCCCCCCCCCCCCCCCCCCACTCCTGAAGTGCCATGGAACCTGTTTGTATTGATGTCACTAGTGGAAATAGTGGGTTTGTTTCTATGATAGCTCTTCTAGGAAACATGACCCTCTGGTGGTAGATTTCACTTCCATTGTTCCACCACCTCCACTGCCTTTGATGATGTCATGACTCCTACAGTGTGTACACAACAGCCACTGCTTTTGATGATGTCATGACTCCTACAGTGTGTATATACACAACAGCCACTGTCTTTAAAGACATCATGACTGTCCTTATTTGTGTACTGTTCCAAAGATGACCGTGAGTGGCGGATAACAAATGGCATGGGTGCTACTATTACGACTCCCATGTTTTTTCCTTATTGGTACTATCTAGCCTGGCTCACTGTATAAGGAAAACTGGAGCTTAGTTCATTCCAAGAATTTCTGCCCAATCACCTACTGTATTTATCCATGCGTATCCCCTAGGAGAATCATTATCTCATCTTCAGTAACCACATTTTAGCCACACGTTATGCTTGTAAGGGAACCACACCAACCACTTGCTCAGTCATGTAATAGTATACATACACAAGTGACCTGCTTTATTTCTGCTGACATTGCAAACACTGAACTGGTCTTCACTGGAGCTGCCTCAGAATTAATTTTTGATTGTGAAATTCTGAAAAAGGGGGGCATTTGCCCCTTTTGCACCCCTCTGTCTACGCCCCTGCACACACACACACACACACACACACACACACACACACACACACACGCACACACACACGCGCGCGCGCACACACACACACACACTCACACGCACACAAATTTGAGTGTAGCTATTATATATACTCAGCTATACAAATTTCATTACATGTGTAGGATTTCAGTGAAGAGGACTACACATCAGTAGTGTCAACATGGGAAAGCAAACTGGTTCAGTGCAGAGAAGGGGACCAGCGATGGGGACTCTTCATAGCAAGGAAGGCTTAAGGGAAGACTACTCTATACTTGGTCCATAATTATGCTAAAAGTGTGTGCCTAGTAATATTATAGAGAGGGGGACCTTTTCTGCTTGTATAATAATTATTAATATGGTTTATTGTTTTCTATCAATAATTTGTATTTGGCCTCAACTTTCTCGATTCAGATTCATATTAATGTGTGTGTAATATAATGTGAATTCAGCTGCAATTTAATACAGTAACTACTAACAGTATTTGGCAGAATGTTGTCTTATACAGGTAACATATGTTCCTGTATGGACTGCAAGATGCATACAGAAGAGTGTGTGTGTGTGCGTGCATGCATGTGTGTTTACATAATTGTGTGTGTGTGTGGATGTGTGTGTGGATGTCACTGTATGTGTGTGTGTGCACGCATGTGTGCGTGCATGCATGTGTGTTTACATAATTGTGGGTGGATGTGGATGTGTGGATGTGTGTGTGTGTGTGGATGTCACTGTATGTGTGTGCGTGCATGCATGTGTGTTTACATAATTGTGGGTGGATGTGGATGTGGATGTGTGTGTATGTCACTGTATGTGTGTGTGTGCACGCATGTGTGTGTGTGTGTGTGTGTGTGTGTGTGTGTGTGTGTGTGTGTGCACATCAGTGCATGTGTGGGTGTGTGGGTGTGTGAGGGGAGGTATTATGATAGAATCAATAAGTTTTCCCCTAAATACAGCAGCTGCTAGCATTCTATAATCGATCTGATCATCTTATAAACCATTAATAATTCAAAATGGTAAAATGATGTATGATTGACACAGAACCGTACGTGCAAAAAGGTTTTACCAAAAAATCCTCCAAAAACACTTGGAACAAGGGTATTTTGTAATCTCTCTATAATCTGATCATCTTATATAAAGTAAAGTCACAATTATAAAGTATTATGCTAATAGTCACTCTATATAATCCGAAAACCTCCTATAATTAATCCAACATTATTCTCAGGTCCCATTGTGTGCCAGATTAATTAGAGAGGTCATGCAATAGCTAATGATTGTAATGTATTAGTTATATCCTGTCCAGGTCTGCTGCAGCAGAATTATACTTATTACTGTATAATTAATAGTGTAAGTGGCTGGAACTGAGCAACTCTAGATGAGGCTGTACACACCAACAGTCAACAGTGAATGGTTGCTAGGATATACAAATTAGTTATATATATCCTGTCCAGGTGTGCTGCAGCAGAAATATATGTATACAGTGCTGTCATCAACATTTTTTCTGCTGCAGCACACCTGGACAGGATATACGTAACTAATTAATTTGTATCCTGGCGACCATTCACTGTTGACTGCTGGTGTGTACAACCTCATCTAGAGGTGATCAGTTCCAGCCACTTAGACACTATTCAGTACTGAATTATACAGTATTATAATAATAGTAATTCTGCTGCAGCACACTGGACAGGATACAAATTGAGGGAAATGACAAATTCGATTCATTATAATAATCATACAAGGAAATGCATGTTAAACTCTCGGAAGAGTCCTTTCCTGTGTATATATATGTCTGGTGTATTTTGATCACTGATGCAGAAATGCATAATTGATATTATACAGAATTTGCTGAAGAGCTATTTCCTCTACGTGGGTCTGATCAATGATGCATAACCCCATGCACATCTGTACATAGTCAGTCAAAGATCCAGACCTAGTCTACATAATTATAGGAAATGTGTTTTCATTGTAAGTTTAAATTTGATCACAAATGTCGTCTTACAGAGTGCATGGATGTTAATTTTATGTTATATTATAGACATTGTATGCTACATAACATATTAGAGTGTTATATACCGTGTAATAGTTACTGTATGTATGGCCAACTGTTCATGTGCATTAAATTCAATTTGGCATATTTACTGCTCAAGTCCCAAGGGTGAGTGCAATAAAGAACCAACTCACACTTGGCCTTACAGTAACTAATGAACTTGCATGGTATATATATATATATGGCTTCATATGAGTTTACTGGGTATGGCTTCGAATTCATATGGCATTGCCTTCTGCTGTTTGAAATTTGCTTATAGCCAGTGCTGGCAATGTGATATCATAATTTGTTAGGGATTGATACGGTGTGGTTGCTAAAGGTGACATTATATAATTAGAAGCACAGTCGAAGGTGGCATTATATAAGGAATCACTGACAGTTCTATTTCAACATTTCACGAGAATTGTGACATCATAGATTCAGTACGTTTAGGTAAGCACCAATTTGAAAGCTAAAAGTGTGCATTAACATTCTGTGATACTAGCACACTTTTCACTTTGATCTTGTATGATCATGCACATGCAGCCATACAACAAATACTGTATATAATGTGCATGTCCATATTATTCAGAATATTATTTTATTTATCATTTGCACAATATGAATATCTTTTTGACGCCTCATATTTCAATTTGCTTGTGGCCTATATACTGGGCATATTCTCTCATATGTACTAATATACATTGTGGCGATGTGACTCTATTTGTGCGTGTGTACAGTCAAGTCAATGTAATGTACATGGTGTGTCCATGCATGTGTTGTGATAAGTAGTGGATGTAATTGTAAGGTTTGTCTGAGTTTTGTAGTGCTGTTGGTCCCAGTGTTGGGCATTTTGTTAATTATTGACTTGACATTGTTCAGTGAAGTTCGCGTGGGAAGGAACTTCGTTACATACATCTATGGGCCTGCATGTATATATGGAATGCGCAATGAAGTGAGTATATGCCATGTAACTATAATAGTAGCTCTTTGTGTGTACAAATCAACTCCCACCACCTGTGAAGTGTTAACATGCAAGACACCTATAATTATATAATAAGTATGCAGAGGTGAATCTTGTGGTAATGTCAGCTAGGATGTGTTTATCTGCTGGCAGGCCATTCTTGTGACAATAGGCCCCTTGCATGCAATGTGAATTAAATACATACGCTTGAAACTGGTCATTTGTCATGCAGCGCACATCACTACGTACACTGCTTATACAGTTAACACCTCACATCATGCTGTGGATGATCCTATCGCATAGGTATATATTATTATGACGGAATAAGCACATGCATGCAGGATTCCTATGTATAGGAGTGATTGTTCATGCATGTCAAGCAGTACACAACATTGGGGTGACCGGCATTATTTGATTATTATTATAATAGGATCTTTGTGCATTCGTGGGCACTCTGCAGTTGTATGCTGTGATGAAATCAAATGTGAGACTCATAGTAATAAATGTTATACTGGAACTTATTAAAGTTTATAGTAACGTTACATATTTATAAGTTACATAATTATATATAATATATTAGTCTAGCGCGTCTATGCGTGTGGTGAGTGCTATGGACACACTTAAAGACGGGTATGAGTACATACACCTCTGTATTGACAAACCTGCTCAACCTGAACTACTGATCAATGAGTTAGTACGTACGTTATCTTTGCCTGTCTCCGCAGTGTCCACCTTCTATGAGCGTGGTGCATTATGTTGGAAGTTACCACATGAAGCACAACCAGAGCTTGCATGGTTTTCAGCTTCTGGTGTAGTTAGCCCATCCTCCACCACCACTACAGGCAGTCAGGAGACCTATACTCACATACACATAGGAGAGGGTGGAGCTACATTGTGGTCACCATGATGAAGTGACACATGCAGAGTGTAGGCTGTTGTTCAGTTATATTACTTTTTCACCTATTCAGAGGGTACAGGGAATCATGTTTCAATCTTCAATGAGCAATGAAAACAGATCAATCTTGCCATTGCAGGGGTGGGGTGGGGCCACATCCCCCCTGCCTGGATCAACAACATGCAGTTACATCTTATGCTGTCAGACAAGAAAGTGACTTAGTTTCATCCATTTTGTGCCCGCGTTAATGTTGTTGTTCTTGTTGCCTTATGCATTATTATTTAAGCAATTTTCCTGTCCAGAAAACAGTCACTGTGTCACTGAATGGCCATGGACTATCCAGAAAATACCACAGTAAATGAAGACAAATTATTAAGTGCCATTCAAAAATGTTGAGTACATTATATT
Organism: Halisarca cf. caerulea; assembly: GCA_963170055.1. Lineage (NCBI taxonomy): Eukaryota > Metazoa > Porifera > Demospongiae > Chondrillida > Halisarcidae > Halisarca > Halisarca cf. caerulea. The sequence continues at coordinate 531,262 of CAUJGJ010000332.1, read as the reverse complement.
CTTTGAGGATTAAGCTGTTGCGTGGAGTAGTTCTAGACCCCGGCTGTACCAGCGTGTTGCTACGTGGTTAGAGTATCTATGGTGTAACCAAATACACCGCTGCGCTGCGATGGAGACGGAGATGACGTCATAATCGTTACCGTAACGGGAAAATTGTGCACCGTAAATGGAGTACCGTTTGAAATTTAGCATAATATTTAATTGGCTTCGTTTGCAACAAGAAGAAGTATCTACAGTACATCGAATCAGACGAACAAAGAGGTGGACAGTTTTTTTTTGCCCTATAGGCCTATCAGAGTACATACAAATGACAGCTATCTTCGGGCATCCTTTACTGCGGCTTTTTTCAGGAGGCCTGATCGGTGAGTAACATTATGCAGTTTGTGGTAGAAGCACGAGCTTACCACTCGTATGCTCAAGTACAAGTGATAATCCAGGAGTAAATAATAAAGTTTATTTTGCCCCCGGCTCCGCACGTAACTTAAATTTGCTAAATGTCATTTGGTGATTTTGTCCAACGGATCGCGATCTATGCGAACTCCGCACATTTCCATTGGGTTGTCAATGGTCTGAATATGTGAAATGTATCTCGTTTGATTTGTGGCGTGCTGGCCTTTTAGGCGGCAAATATTACCGTTTACACTGATCGACCGCTGAAAGCGTGTCTGGTTGGAGCTGTAGTCCACTGCAGCAGGTCTACTTGCAACGTGCATAGAGCAAGACAGCTTTTCTTTTTCAACCGGAGTTAACTGGGTACACTGCGGCCGTACAGTGTCAAATTACTGCATCCCGCATTATAACTCAGTCTGCGGGATTTAGGAATTCGCTCACTGTACCCATTCCAACCACTCTGTCTACCCCTATGCCCATCTAGCCCTATGCCCATCTGGCTGCATGTATCCCTTGCCATATGCCTGTCTAGCCCCATATATGCCTAGCCCCCTGTCTGTGTATAGCCCTATGTCAATCCCAGACCTATGCCTGTCCAGCCCTGTGTAACTAAAACTCCACCTTGTTCCAATGATCCCTGATGATTGATAGTTTTTCATCACTATATGATATCTATTAAGTTTTTTTTCCATTTTCTTATTAATTTTTATGTATTACTTGTAGAGCCTCTTGTTCAGCTGCTGTATAGTGTTGATGTACAGACACACCAAATTTAAACTAATAATAATTATTATTAATTACACGAGGCGGCCCGAGTTAATTAAATCTATATAGGTGTGTGTATCTGATTCAATGTTACAGCTGAACAAGAGGTACAGAACTACATTGTCAAGTAACTTAAAGTTAAACAGTCAAGTAGTATCATGTAGTTAGGCAGTTTTTTGGCGTAGTGGGCAGTTTGTCACTTATTGTTGCAACTGATAAACGTCTAATATAATATAATTTAGTATGTTAGACCAAGTGACTGTGAAAAGGTTGGAAAGATTTACTGCATGTGCACGCATGCATCCACAGGTAGTACGTGTGCTACAGCATGAATGTGTGCGGTGTTTCCCTTGAGAACACCAGTGGCACTCTATATACCACATACTTATATGAACATAACCTCCTACGGGCTGGTATGTTATTATGTATGTCAATGACTTGTAGATGTATCATGTAATTGTAATAATACTCATTTTTCAAGTTTTTTCATTTACTTCATTTTATTGTCATTTAATATTTCATGATAATGAAAATTATTGTGAAACCTCTCTAATCGGCCACAATTGGTAATGTCAGTTTTATGATGGATTAGTGGGGTTGGCGGATTAACAAGGTTTGCATTCAGTACATGCATGCATCCTAATTCATTTTCAGATTTAAGGTGGGTTAGCGAGATTGGCAGATTATAGGGGGGGGGGGGGGCAGATTAGAGAGATTTCACTGTGTTGTGGTTAATTTTTCTCACAGTTTTGTTGGCCACACAAGTAGTGGGCAAATGCGAAGAATTTGCTGTGTCCCCCAAGCCCATTGTCTTCACGGAACACCCCCGTGGAACAGTAGCAAACGCTGGAGATGAAGTTCACCTGCGGTGTACTGCAAATGTGGAGCAAATTGGAGGGTTCCAGATTGTAAGAGATAGTATCCGCAGATATGGTAGAAAGGGTGCTTGGAGGCAATACAGAATATGCTGGATGTACCAACCACTTGATGAGAGAACTATCGAGTATTGTTCGAGTAGAGGTGATCTTACCATCAGTAGTAGTTCTACTGGAGGTGATGAAATGGTTTCGGAACTTAAGTTTCTAAATGCATCTGCAGCAAGTAGTGGGTTCTACAGTTGCTACATTGAGGACTGGAGAACGAGGTACTCAAGCTACCCAGCCTACGTTCAGGTTGGATCAGGTTAGTCCAAAACATTGATCTGTGCATGCATGTTGACGAACACCTCATGCAATTAAATCCATTTTCTTGCGGGTCACCCGCATAATGCATCTCATGGTATATGGAATGTGTCATATCTGTATTAATTTTGTCCTTTGTAAGGAGGTTGTCCTCTTTGGGAGGTTTGAAATCTATTAGACCTATTGCATGGGAGAATGCATGTATTGTGGGACCTCAAGTCTTGTCCTTTGTAGAGAGGACTATAATACTGTTCCTTTCGTGCTGGACATTTCAAGGATGTCTCATTCTCTCTTTGACATCAACAAAATCAGCAAATAAGTATGCATGTCAGTGAAACGTGCTTAGTACTTACCTTAAAGAGACACAAAATTTAAATCGATTCAGTATTACTGTCATAGGTATATGTACTTACTATCAGGGTTGGTTTGTGTACATGAGGTATACACAGGGACAGAACAAGGAGCACTTACTATCCAGAAGTAGATGTACTATAAACCAGGTACTTACTATCCGGGTTGGTTTATGTACATGAGGTATACAGAGGGACAGAATGAGGAGCACTTACTATCCAGGAGTATATGTACTATAAACCAGGTATGTACTTACTAGCAAGTTCCACTGTACGTCACGTCATATACCATATGACTGCGACGTTACCTCTCTCTCTATCTGTGGAGCAGCCACATATCTTGGTATACAAGCAGTCCAGAAATACGTAGCTATATATATAAACTCACCAGGTCCTGGGAAACATTTGCTGTATGCATACATAATACATGTACCTCATGTACATGTACAGGTATATACACCTGTTTGCATAAAACACTGACTTTCAGCTACACATTCCCCCAAGCAGACTGAATGTTCATGTGTGGTTTTCTGCTTTTTCTTACAATGTATATATTATCTGTTATTTTATATAATTATTATTTTTATATTGGAATACCACTATAATATACTATATTATTATTCTTTTAGATGGCACATCCATTTTCAATAACAGGAGTATGATCGCTGTAACTATGGGAGACATGGCAGAGGTGAATTGTGGTCTACCTCTCAATGACAGTGACAGTCTGACTTGGTTTCATAATGGAAGGAAACTCACTGTTCCATCAGATCGCTACTCCTCACCCAGTCTGGGTGCTTTGAGATTTAAAGTTCTCTCTGTTGAAGATGAAGGGACGTACGAGTGTGTGTCTCCTCTGGGAGGGAGCCACTCTGTTCAGTTGATATTATTTCAAGCAATGACAGGTAATGAGGCTTCATTCACACAACGATGTGCATATGATAATATCATGCCACATGCATTAACACATCAACATTTAGTATGGAACACCCCATAAACATAGTATAGAGAGCCATGAGTGCATGGTATCAGCGGATCGGATCTCTACTAAATATCCTGTGACCTCATGCGGATTAAACTGTAATGCCGTGAATGGTCCCCCGCCGTAAGTTGTCCCCCTATTGTTTCATCAATACTAAACCCTAACCCAACCCTAACCCTACGCCTCGACAGTGTAGAGTTTGTATTCGATAAGCGCCCACGCCGGACAACTTTTAGAGGGGACAAGATTTGGTGTGACAAAACCACTTGAATCAAATCACATACTGATTAAACCCTGTACCGATCAAATCACATACTGATTATAAACCCTGTACCAATCAAATCACATACGGATCCATCCATTATCGCCATATACGAACCTATATAAGCATACGACCTATCTAGACACTTTCCAGTGCATGGGACTAGAGCTCAAGTTAGACTCATTAAAATCAACTATATACCCCAACAAGTAAATCAGAATGTAGTTACAATAGTGGATAATATATAAGTTAATACTCCTATAATTAACTTTGTATTAATTCCTTCAATGTAGTAAGAAATTGTGAAATGAAGTCCATTAAGTTGTATCACCTTTTCCCATGGAGTGTTGAAATAAACATACATAATTATGGCATACTCAAATTTGCTCCTCAAAAACCTTTGATCCCCTATTGTAATTATAGTTCTTGTATTAAAAAAATCAATTTCACGTTATATTTCAGGGATTTGTGGAGTGAATAGAAACTGTGTCAGTGTTCTCGCCAGCCCTTTTAAGCAGGGTGGGCCACCCTCCTTAAACTTTGGCTTACACCATTTCTTTTGCTTTGACTAAGAGTCATTCCTTCTTGTTCAAAGACTGAGAGGGTAGATTTGGTAAAACTGGCACTGTATATGTCACAATACTTTTAGCGAATTTTCCACTTTTGTGACAAGATTGTTATAAATGCAGAGAAGTAACTCAATACCAAATAATATAGAAGTGAACCAGGATAATGGCAGCTGTGCACTAGACTACTACTGGCTTACGTGAATGCCACCCTCTTTGATTTTTTTTTCTGGTGACCACCCTGTGTGTTACGTAAGTATTTTTGCATTTAAATTTAATTGATTCTTGATATACACTTAATTAGCTTGGCTCTATGCATGTCATTTGAAATATTCTTCTTCAAGGTTCTACAGCTGGAAGTCCCTTACACAACACTGTTTACCAAGGTGCTAGTGGTTCTAACGTGGCACTCACTTTAGACTGTCAGAAAGATCCACACAACGCGATGGATGACGTCTGGTACGAATGGTACATCAATGGAATCCGTTCCAACAAACACAGCTCATCCATGGAAGCTGCTGACATCCAGTCATATGTGTGCTACACACACTATCAGAATACATCATTATCCATTGTACACAGAGTACTACCAAAGGGTGAGCTATACTAGAGGGCAATGACACGTGTGCGTGTGTGTGTGTGTGCGTGTGTGTGTGTGTGTGTGTGTGCGTGTGTGTGTGCATGTGTGTGTGTGCATGTGTGTGTGTGCACATCTTTGTAATAGTGTATGAATGTGTTCCTGTCAAGGTGATCCCACATGCATGCAGTATATATGTGCTCATCTTCACAACTGTTTGTCATAATATACACATACATACATACTGTAATTAATGTAAAATGCAATAGTAATTGGCATGTACATATCTCCTATGTGTGGCCCTATCCACTTATCAGGGTGTGTCAATCCTGTGGTTGGTCTTGAGTATCCAACTGTTGATGTAGAAGTCCACAATGAGACACATTTCACATCAAAAGTCAAGTTTTGTTGGAACAAGCCGGACCACCTGGGGGGATTGAATGAGGATGAGATCAGGTATCGTGTCGTCTTTAAAAATCTGGACACACCCACTTCGCCTCTAGAGAATCTGACACTCAACAGTCTGTGTTACGAGGGCATGTTCACCACCATGTCGGAGATTACCACGCTGATTGACATAGAGGTGTCAGCTGTACCTAATACCATGGACCAAACTGAGCCAAGTAGAGCTACAGTGTTTCCCAAGACATCTCTCATCGGATGTAAGTACACTACACTGCATGTAAGATTTGCTGCCAACTTGATCACTGCACCTTTGGTGTTTTGATTAAGCCCAGAATTTTAAAAAATCCAGCCTGACCTGTTAATTAGGCCAAGAATTAAAAAAAAATTCTAGCATGGCCTATTAATTAGGCCCAGATTTAAAAATGTGTGTGTGTGTGTGTGTGTGTGTGTGTGTGTGTGTGTGTGTGTGTGTGTGTGTGTGTGTGTGTGTGTGTGTGCATATATGCACATGCAGTGTACAATTATAATGTAATAGATATTGAGAAATTCACTTACCTGCCGCTTGCATCCACAGGGAGGAAGCTTCAAATTAAGGAATATTGCAATGAAGCTAGAATGAGACTGGAGATTACGGAACCAATGAAACAGCTTTTGGATTTCCCTAGCATTAGCATGTACCAAGGCCGATACCACTGCTTGGATAGCACAAAAGTGACAAAGGAGATTCTGAGTCAGCAGGGATATTCACTTTTTGACTACCTATATGAAAGGATCAGTTTGTTTGGACATCTGGTATGGGTCTTGTGTGTGTGTGTGTGTGTGTGTGTGTGTGTGTGTGTGTGTGTGTGTGTGTGTATGTGCATCTATCTATCTATCTATCTATCTATCTATCTATCTATCTATCTATCTATCTATCTATCTATATATATATATATATATATATATATATATATATATATATACACTTCTGCTTTTGTAATTTGCACAAATTGTCTTTATTATATTATTAATAATGTTACTTCCCAGAACGGATTCAAATTCTTGTCTAGTAATAGTATTGGATGGGACAAAAAAGGAGAGTGGATTATCGACAGGCAGCAGCGGAAATCTTGTGCTGCTTTAGTCTACACTAACTTCCGTGAAGGGAAGTGGTTTGATCCCCACGTAGACTTTACAGACTACAGCATCTGTAACTTTGAAGGTGTGTGCACATACATGATATGTATATATACGTACATGCACATATGCACGTACACACACATGCATACATATAATATACACACACGCATGTACACACACACACACACACACATGCACTCACACACACACACACACACACACACACACACGCACACACACACGCACACGCATGCACACACACACACACACGTATGCGCACATATGCATCCTACATAACACAAACAGACACCTATGACCACTGTACAGTATCATCCAAGCATAAATGATAATTATAGTGACTGTAATTAATGCGTGCATGTATGCATTTCAGACCCGCCCAAAGTTCAGTTTGTGACTGAGGAACGCACAGTCCAGAGAGGGCACAAAATTGCAATTCACTTTGTCATAGTCAACACCAGCAGCAGAGGAATTATCTCTGACTTTGAACTTCACCTAAAATGCAACTCAACAGACCCTCAGTTTGGTAAGCCTACATTATGCTTTACATTCACGTATACCGTGTATTTCTGTGATTAACACTGTACTATTGGGATTTGGGGGTATAGTGACACCTCTGCAACTAGATACCTCTGTAATCTGACATTCTCTCTAATCTGACCATTTTATGAGGTACAGTCACCATATTTAAGTATGATTGGAGTCACTGAGTAATCCGACAACCTAAGGAGAAATGTTGCATCACAGGAGTATACATCATGATCTGCAGTACCAAGAATTTCCCATTATGTGATGTGTGATATTTTACCAAAATATTATAATACAAATACCGGTATATTATTATTAAAATCAAATGGTGGAATTCCATGCGTATATGTATACAAATACCCTTATTTGACATCAGATAGGCTTGTGACTATTGACTACCATCCTTTTAGCAAAATATTGCCTCAACAAATTTGTAGCCTGTCAACAAATTTGATAATGCAAAAGGTGTATATAGTGAGACCACCCTCATGAAGACCATCCGGCTCTATAGATACTGATTTGAGATGCTCCCCTCATGAAAGACCGCGCAGCTCCAGCTATTTTTACTTGTCACAGTTCATTCCTTTCTTCAGAGACCACCTCTTTTGAAACCCGCCCTTTCATGGGTACCTAAGGGTGGTCTCTCAAAGTGGACCTTTCAGTTCCTTGTATTTACAAAGGCAGCTGGTGCTGCATCAACATTGCGTCAACCAAGCAATCAAGTTGTTTGCAACAAGAAACACTTGCATGTGTACAAGGATGCAACTGTTTCAATAAAGTCAACATACAAGTGGACCTTGTAAAGTTAACTTCTTTTGACAATTTAAGCAAATCACATGTGACTCTTATTAACGTTTATGCCAGCATTGAATTACACGCTGTGTGCATGGTCGTCTGTTTTGTATCTGGATTTTAGGAGATGTCAGTAAAACACTGTCTAGTGGAACAATATCTAAGGATAACACAACTGGAGTATTTCTTGTTGACTTGCAAGACTTATTGAGTCAATCAGACGTCAATTTTTTGAATTTCACTTTGAGCATACCAGAGCAGTACGACAACATTGTTGAGCTTGGAAACATTACCATTGTCAGACTTGAGATCACAGAGCCAGTTCCTGGTATGTAAGTACTGGGATGTGTGCAGCATAAAGATTACAACAGATGTGTCATTGTGTATTTGAGTTTTTCTCTCTCTCTTTGTGTGTGTATGTGTGTGTGTGTGTGTGTGTGTGTGTGTCTGTCTGTGTGTGTGTGTGTGTGTGTGTGTGTGTGTGTGTGTGTGTGTGTGTGTGTGTGTGTGTGTGTGTGTGTGTGTGTGTGCATTCATGTGTACATGCATGAATGCGTGAATGCATGTGTGCATGTGTGTATGTGCATGCCGCACATGCAGGTACATATGTGTGTATGTGTGCATTTGTCCCTGCTTGTCAGCCCAATTACTATATTTGGTATTATGCATGTATAAATACATGCATGCATGCATGTTTGTATGATTGTGTGCATGAGCTTACTTGCCTGTGTTTCGGTGTACATCCACACAAAACGTACGTCATTGAGCAGCAACATTTTACCATCTCTCTTCTACTCTCCCACCATGAAACCCGGTGCCTGCCTGCTCACGTACAGTTCCTACATCACCACTTCCTACAGGTAAGTATGATTGTATGTATGTTTGTACGTATGTATGTATATGTATGCATGTATATGTATGTATGTATATGTATGTATGTATGTATATGTATGTATGTATATGCATGTATGTATGTATGTATGTATGTATGTATGATATTACATGTACGTACGTACGTACGTATGTATGTATGTATGTATGTATATATGATTGTATGTATGTACATAGGTAATAGTTGTATCTGGCCTTGGTGTACTACAGCAGCCATAAAGTGCTAATTAATTGACTGAGGGCGCAGCCCGAGGTCAATAAATTAGCACTTTATGCTGCTGTAGCACACCAAGGCAGGATACAACTATTATGCGTCATGGTGAAGCAAAACACTGCAAAATGTGACAATTGACAACTACTAATTAATGAGGCATGAATGGGTTTTGGCTGGCAGGAGATTGACAAGACCCTTGACTTGGGCTACATCAGAGTAGCAGGGCTATATCGTGGATGTAAGCCCGCAGTACTCTTTGATTCACCCAACTTTTGCCCCCGCACCATGACACATGTATGTATGTATATGTATGTATGTATATAATATGTACGTACATACGTACGTATGTATGTATGTATGTATGTACATACGTATGTATGTATGTATGTAAGTATGTATGCATGTATGATTGTATGTACGTATGTATGTATGTATATACATGTATGTATGTATGTATGCATGTATGATTGTATGTACGTACGTACATACGTATGTATGTATGTATGTATGTATGTATGTATGCATGTATGATTGTATGTACATACGTACGTACATATGTATGTATGTATGTATGTATGTGCAGTACGCCATGAGTGGCTAAACTGGTACCTATAGGGCTAGCTGTGTATAAGACTAGGTAGTGTAGGGCTGTATATATATATATATATATATAGAGAGAGAGAGAGAGAGAGAGAGAGGTACTGTATATTGTATATCATATTGGACTAGATTGGTACAGGGCTAGCTGTAGATAGGTAGATCCAGAGTTGTTGAAGAGGGGGTTCCATGTAGTCTTGCTATGAGCTGTAATCATATCTCTGCATATGTGCAGGAAAGCTTTCTATAAACATGTGTGTAGGGATGTTACTACAGTTACCTATGTGTACTAAGACCCATGCAGTGCCAAAATTCTAGACAGTATTAATAAGCACTTGTATGAGGAAGTATGTGGTATTTGTGAAGCTAGAATCAATAACTAGGAAACTGTTCTATCCTTTAGAAAATTGCATAAATTATTACACTATATATGTACTGTACTGTACAGTACATATATAGGGCTAGGTAGGTAAATGAGTATATATCTCATGATATACACAAAGTTATAAGTTTTCATCGAGCATAGAATATGTTCTTCTTTCAACTCTCCAGTTCTAGCAGGAGTTGCATCATTTGTATTTCTCCTGCTGCTAACTGTTGCTATGGTAATGCTGGCTTGCACGTGCAGCTTCAGACTCTGGAAATTAAGGATGGAGAGAAGAATGATGATCTCCAAGTTATCACTCCAAGTGAGATCCACATTTAATATAACATATCAAGATCCTAATCCCATTGTGCAAACTCATACAACATGTGTATGTTATATTGACATGTATATATGTTATTCCAGGAACCTTTCATAGAACTGACAGTACTCCAAATAACAAACATGATTACACTAGACTATATATGTGTATGCAGATACTGTATGCGCGTATGTGTACAAGTCAGTGTCCCATGTATCTGTGCAATACACACAGGTATAAGCACACACATGCACGCATGCACGCACGCATGCGCGCGCGCATACACACACACACACATGCACACAGATACACAAGCACACACACACACACACACACACATGCACACAGATACACAAGCACACACATACATGTGTAAACATACAAGCACACATACATGCATGCACATACTCACACATTTATGCACACATACAAGCACACTTGTGTGCTATATGCACCGTACATTCATTTTTGTGCATTGACTATAGTGTGTATTTGATCATTCCATCCTCAGAATTCAACTCACTATTGGAAACAATCAATGGATATTGAACAAGACACACTCACTCAATATGAATACGACTGGAGTGAATCGTTTGGCAAAGCACATTCCGACTACCGAAGTACAGCAAAGTTTTCTAGCTCAACCAATGATTCGGCCTTTGTAGATGATGGAAACTTGACTACTTCAGGCGAAACTCATGAAACAGACACACAGAGTACCTACAGCTTCTCCAGTAGGACTGGTACCATTCCCGTGTCTGGATACATATTAGAGTCTTTTTCAACATATGTAGAGGCCCCTTTGCCCGTAAACACGTGCGATGCGAGCTCAACAATAGAGACAGCACACAGATTATAGCTCAACCAAGTTGGACAAACATTTCTTCAATCAACTATCTCTCACCACGATTGGACAATATGTAACCATTCTAGATTTAGGCCTGTGTAATGTAGGAATAATTTGTGCTAGACAAATTAATGCATGTATTTTTTTGTGCTGATAACCGATAGTGTAGTATTCTGTTACACAGTGACTTAGTCACACACGTGTCATGACGATGTATTACACAATCATTAACTATAATCAGGCGCAATGCCTTAGCTCTTTGTCTTATGTTTTGGACTGTGTGGCAGTCGCCAGGTCGCTAAGCGAAGTAATGACGGCAGTGACAGTGTGTTCTAATGTGTTTGCATATAACCGGCGACGGCAAAGTTGATAGCCACGTGTTACAAGCATGTTGTACTGTTTGCATATATGCACGCTATGGGTCATATTCAATGTCACGTCTTTGTACTATTGAAGCAGTGCTCACTCATTTCTCCATATAAAGATTGACATGTAGTGAAACCTCCAATAAAGGACACTTTGCATGGGGACACCACATGTCAAATGTATTTTTGCAAATACAGCTACACACATGTACCCATGTATGGAGAGGTTATCTTCTCACCCTTGTGCATGTTTGCCCAAAATGCAATATAATATCTGTCACTGAGAGGGTGAAAAGTTTGGGACATCAAACCGTGACCTTTATAGAGAGGTTTAAGTGCTGCATCTGTACTTAAGTTTACATCATGGGCCATACTGTATACCAAAGGTTCTGCACACTATAATAGGATCATTGTAGATTTTATTAGGGATGTTCGACATTAATGTAACGAGTCATGCTGCTATTTAACTTTCTAGATCTGTTTTTACTATATATCTGAGTATGCAGGATTTATGAGCATTATAGCCTCCAAGGTACAGTTCCTTCCTGCACTGCATAAGGTAAAAGCAGGGAATTTTGGGAAGCTGGGAATTTCGGGAACGTTCCTATTCTTTTCAGTCAGTAGACTGATCGGGGTAAAAGGGACTAGAATATAGATGCGGAATATGACAATAACCTTTCCCCTAATCTCCTTCGGCTATTCAGTTTATGTACAGAAAGTTATGACATTCCCGAAATTATACCAGCTTCCTGAAATTACCTGCTTTTACCTTACTGTTCCTTGTCACATGACAACAGTGTGTGAAGTTTACCCCTGCATGTTTTAATTAATATCAGCTGCAGTCTTAGGCCAAGGGGTTACTGTGATAATAATAACAATATATAAAATGTATCAATTATTGTTAATTAAAATTAATTATATAATGTACTATAATGTACACATAGATTCATATAATATTCGGTTATTTTATATATAATTACAGTGACAAAATTTTTATTCGCAACATGTGGGCGTTTATTCTAGCGCCTATACTAATAACAGCATTAAATTTTAGAGGCGTCTAACTGTGGGTTCCTCGCGTTCCTCGAGACTCAGTACTAGTCGGGAGTGTAAGGAAGAGTCTGCAATAACGGTTGCCTTAATTAGTTTTCGCCAGTAGTTCTAGGTAGGGGCAGTGATATCCATAGGTAACTCCTAACACCAGTAGATTTATGAGTTGGAAGTAATTTTGGGGGATGAAGGTCTGCTTCGCTGCCCGCCTTTTCTTGACGATGTTTTCTGCTACAGCTGTCGTGGGTCGACCTGGCGGTGAGTCCAAGCTCAATTTTGTGGTGTCATTACTTCAATATGTTATAAAACAGTGTTTTGCCAATGTAAGTTTGTTGAGAAAAATTTCTAGCTCTCTCGCGCGCACGTCACCACACACACACACAGAAGCGTCAGCATATTATAGATCCGCGGGTCAGCGACCTGCTGTTAGAACTTGCACCACCAGTGGCGGCATTCTATGCCTCGGGTCTGAGTACTAGTCGTAATTGGACCTTAGAGTCTATGTTTGGACGAAATGAACCGTAACCGCGTTCATCATGGACTAACTGTCTTGTTTAATTACTGCGTAACCCAGGTGCTTTTGCTCTAGAAGACTTCATTTTGATAAGCATACCTCTTTTTCACAGGAGGAGTGAAAGGCGTGTGTGAGGACTTCGTTGTATCCCCAAAGCCCATTGTCTTCACAGAACACCCCCGTGGAACGGTAGCGAACATTGGAGATGAAGTTCACCTGCGGTGTACTGCAAATGTGGAGCAAATTGGAGGGTTCCAGATTGTGTCAAAGACTAATCCCAAATATGGCAAAAAGGACACATGGCGCCACTATAGCATCTGCTGGATGTACCAACCACTTGATGAGAGAGAGACTATGGAGTATTGCTCGAGTAGAGATGATCTTACCATCAGTAGTAGTTCTACTGGAGGTGATGAAATGGTTTCGGAACTTAAGTTTCTAAATGCATCTGTAGCAAGTAGCGGGTTCTACAGTTGCTACATTGAGGACTGGAGAACGAGGTACTCAAGCTACCCAGCCTACGTTCAGGTCTATCCAGGTGTGTGCCCCTTTCATGTCCGTGTGTGCCACAGTGACTTCTAATATGTTACATGCAAGTGCACTCTTGTGTTTGACTGTATCAGTATAATATGTGCAATGGGATGTATTCGTAATGTATCTAAGGTAACCATAGCTATGTAGGAGTTTATGAAGTTCATCCATTGGTTTTTAGATAATTATTCACAATAATTGTTTTGATAGTGTATCCGTCTCTTCTTTCTTCACACACCCTTGTACTTTCCTACTTTTCAGTCCCTCACCTCATGAATTTAATTTGTAAGCTCACAAAAATGTTTAATGTGAACCTGTTAGGAACTTCATTAGGATACTAGACTCCCTCTTGGGGAGTTTTATGTACAATTGGAAGGTCATCACACCCACAGATGCCATCATGGTCCACAGTCCATGCATAGGCTAGAACCTCTTCAAGAAGAGCAGATGCTGACAGTGTACTCTCTGAAGACAAATGAATGCTCAACACAAACTAGCTTCCAAGTCCTGTTTTGTTTCTGGATGCCACTTATAGTAGCCTCCAGCTAAAGGTTCCCCAGGTTGAATAAGAATACCCTGATACCCTCAGTGTTACTTTGCTGTAGACTAGTACTAAGGACTGTTTGTCATGTTAATCTGACATTAAGAAGAATTTTTGATAATAAGAGGTAATTTTGTGGGTCCCACAAATTTTTCTCAGGCTTGACCGTGTATCATTATAGCTGTTAAACACTCACATGTACAGCCCTCTGGTGAGGGGGTGGGGGGGGGGGGGGGGGGGTGGATTCTGAGAGCGAGTCGAATTGTGATTGGTCTTCATTACCTGCATTCATGAGATGATTTAGAGCTTGTCACCCAACCAGTATTATTGTGTTTACAACTTGACAAACCCAATGTTGTTGTAAGTACACACTGTCAGTTTGTGGTGCTCAAATCAACCTCAAATGAATCAACCTCAAATTTGATCACCCTCAAATTTAGTGATATCAAATTTTTGAATCACCTGCATGGAGCTCTGATTGCCACTCACATGTTGCCTGTGACGATGGCCGAATGGCTAAACTACGTATTACATCATGTACCTAATGGATATTTCCATGTGTGCCTCTACATATGTCCATGTGTGCCTCTACATATGTCCATGTGTGCCTCTATATATGTCCATGTGTGGCTTTACATATGTCCATGTGTGCCTCTAAATTTTGTTACAATTTGACTTTTGACCAATTTGACCAACTCTGACTTTTTGGTTGCATCTTGAGTGAGATCAGGTGCCCAGCATGCATAATGAATGCTATCGTGAGTACAAACTTTTGTCATGATAGTCAGGTTTGCACAAGGCCCTGTGTGTGTACCATGCATTGCCTATACAAGTACAGTAACCATGAAGTATGCTTAGTAAGACTTAGTACCTCACTGGTTGATGTAGTACATAGACTAACTACACACTCCTGGATAGTAAGTACTCCTCATTCTGTCCCTGTGTATACCTCGTGTACATAAACCAACCCTGATAGTAAGTACCTGGTTTAGTACATACTCCTGGATAGTAAGTACTCCTCATTCTGTCCCTGTGTATACCTCATGTACATTAACCAACCCTGATAGTAAGTACCTCTGATAATGAGTGCTGATTTTGTGTCCCCTTTGCTCGAGGTACATACCAAGCAAATTTCACTGTATATAGATACTTGAGTACATTGTCAAGTATGTAGATGGAAAGATTATCACTCAGAATCCAGCACTGTGTATTGGTTGGAAATGCTGGCAGTTGACTATGAACATGCACTCATGGCAATGTTATTCGTGCTGCTATCACAGCTTTTCCTAGTACAACCTCACCGAGATGCCATTCGTGAGAATGTTGTGCCAAGCTTACAGACCTTCCGGTGATAGTCAATGTGATCCTGTGCCAGTCATTTCAACTCCCATTAACCTATGTAATTTGATGCAGTTCTAAAACGCAGCTACACACTGTACAGTTCCTGTACTTCAATTTCATTCGGTAGTCAATGCACACAAGCCTACACCTACAGGTCAATACCTGCAGGGTTTATTCAACTTCTGTTGACTGTTGTGCGGGTCATATGGCCTGCATTGGGTACAACTCTACACCCATGAAGTTCAGTGCAGTGGCAAAGCATGGCCATCTGCAACTATAAAAATGCAAAATCACTAAAATCCAAGATCTATGAAAGTTTAACCCCGGGGAAATTGAAGCATATACAATAACACAGGAAGTGTCCATGCTGCCATTTTGTTTTCACATTATTTTGCATTTTTATACTACAGTACCATACTCCATAACATTTTAGCACATGTTCTTAG
The DNA here is from genome assembly GCA_963170055.1 of Halisarca cf. caerulea. NCBI lineage: Eukaryota > Metazoa > Porifera > Demospongiae > Chondrillida > Halisarcidae > Halisarca > Halisarca cf. caerulea. The sequence continues at coordinate 515,304 of CAUJGJ010000332.1, read as the reverse complement.
ACCACTGGCTCTATGTGTGCGTGTGTGTGTGGTGTGTCGCCATGTATGCTCCCTCCCAAACTGTCTCCACTTAAAATCTTCTATATTATCTATTCTTATCTCCAGATGGCTCTTCTAGCCAAAGGGTAAGAACAAGTTTAATAGTGCCTATACCTATGGGAGACATGGCAGAGGTGAATTGTGGTCTACCTCTCAATGACAGTGACAGTCTGACTTGGTTTCATAATGGAAGGAAACTCACTGTTCCATCAGATCGCTACTCCTCAACCAGTCTGGGTGCTTTAAGATTTAAAGTTCTCTCTGTTGAAGATAAAGGGACGTACGAGTGTGTGTCTTCTCTGGGAGAGAGTCACTTTGTTGGGTTGATAATCACAGGAACAGTAACAGGTAAATAAGTACTGTTTTTATCACTGTGATAATTTAATAATTCAAATTTTGTTATTTTTTGCGTTTTAAACATGACCGTGTAGTCACACATATATATATTATATAGTTTACTTTGTCTAGCTAAAGCAGCTACATAGAACTACAGTTACTGTTTAAAGTGAAACCTCAGGGACACCTCCAAAATGCAGAAACCTCCAGAAACAGGACACCACTGTTCTGCCCCATTTGACATCCCTCACATTGACATGTGTAGATATGAAACCTCCCAAATAAGGACACCTCCATAAACAGGACCGTTAGCAGTGGTCCCAGTGGTGTCCTCAATACAGAGGTTTCACTGTGTGCTGAAGTACTGAAAATAGCACTGATATCAGGTGCTTCTGAGAATGTAATAACAGTGGAACCTCTCTATAGTGAACCCTTGATACAGTGGACTCCCTGATATAACAAATATAGACCTTAGAATGTACACCTGTTCACTCTATTGTAAATGAACCCTGATGTAGTGAACACCCTGATGTAGTGAACACCCTGATGTAGCAAACACCCTGATGTAGTGAACACCCTGATGTAGTGAACACCCTAATATAGTGAACACCCTGATGTAGTGAACACCCTGATGTAGTGAACACCCTGATGTAGTGAATACCCTGATGTAGTGAACACCCTGATGTAATGAACACCCTGATGTAGTGAATACCCTGATGTAGTGAACACCCTGATGTAGTGAATACCCTGATGTAGTGAACACCCCCCTGATGTAGTGAATACCCTGATGTAGTGAACACCCTGATGTGGTGAACACCCTGGTGTAGTGAACACCCTGATGTAGCAAACACCCTGATGTAGCGAACACCCTGATGTAGTGAACACCCTGATATAGTGAACACCCTGATGTAGTGAACACCCTGATGTAGTGAACACCCTGATGTAGTGAACACCCTGATGTAGTGAACACCCTGATGTAGTGAACACCCTGATGTAGTGAACACCCTGATGTAGTGAATACCCTGATGTGGTGAACACCCTGATGTGGTGAACACCCTGGTGTAGTGAACACCCTGATGTAGTGAACACCCTGATGTAGTGAACACCCTGATGTAGTGAACACCCTGATGTGGTGAACACCCTGATGTGGTGAACTCCCTGATGTAGTGAACACCCTGATGTAGTGAACACCCTGATGTGGTGAACTCCCTGATGTAGTGAACACCCTGATGTAGTGAACACCCTGATGTAGTGAACACCCTGATGTAGTGAACTCCCTGATGTAGTGAACACCCTGATGTAGTGAACACCCTGATGTAGTGAACACCCTGATGTAGTGAACACCCTGATGTAGTGAACACCCTGATGTGGTGAACACCCTGATGTGGTGAACTCCCTGATGTAGCGAACACCCTGAGACAGTGACCCTGAGGGGATTCGTTATGGAGAGGTTTAACTGTGCTAATATACAGTAGTGTTATTACGTAAGCCTAAATCCCTATTCCCCCATATTGTTTTTGCTCATCCCCACATATGGAGTACAGTGGAACCTCCGAATTGAGGAAAATTTGGGGATGACATAATTTCACCTGATTTGTTCTTTGTAGAGAGGTTTTCCTCTTTTGGAGGTTCAAAATGTAATAGGAATTATATTGGGACTGCAAGTTGTGTCCTTTGTGGAGAGGTTTGTTATACTGTGCACTTATTTGGGAGAGTCCACTAGCTATCAGAAGCTCCACTGAACTCCCCTACTCCATAATAAATGTGCAGCTAATTGTCCAGAGAATGATTCTTTTGTTATTAATTTTAGTAATCATGGTTTTTAATTCAGTGACTTTTTTGTAGTGTACGTAGATTCATGGTGTGAAGGCTGCTTCAGGCTGGTAAATTTATCACCTGTATTTGATCCATGGTACAGATTTTGTCTGTTAATGATCCTATGTCATTTAAAACGCTCATTCCTCAAGGTTCTACAAGACCCTCTCGCCACACTGTTTACCAAGGTGCTAGTGGTTCTAACGTGACACTCACTTTAGACTGTCAGAAAGATCCACACAACGCGATGGATGACGTCTGGTACGAATGGTACATCAACGGAACCCGTTCCAACAGGCACAGCTCATCCGTGGAAGCTGTTGACATCCAGTCATATGTGTGCTACACACACTATGCAAGCAAAACTGAGTCACTGTCTGTCGTATACAGAGTACTACCTCATGGTGAGTGATATTTGTGTGTTTTCTGAAATCTAAAGTGGAAAGAATAGATCCCATATGTTTGGTTTATCTGACACTGGTTTATATCTGAAAACCTCATTTGTCCAATATTCTGCTGTGAATCGCCATTACTGCATACAAGCTACCCTGATCTAGCCAACACCTGGTTTATCCGACAAATTTTATGAGGAACAGATGTGGTTGGATAAACGA
>CAUJGJ010000332.1:500000-502500 GCA_963170055.1 Halisarca cf. caerulea | reverse complement strand
TGAGCTGTGGTAGTACAGAGTCCTTAACTCTAACCATTGTCTGCTGTAGAGCACAGCATGGACAGAAGCATGCAGGTTTGGATTCCAAGTGGATCCCCAGTATTCATGTATAATATATATATATATATATATATATATATATTATATAGATATATATAGATAGATATATAGATAGATATTAATATAGTTACTGTACTGTTTTCAGGCTATATAATATTGTTCTATTTGTTTGTGTAGATTATATAAGTTTATAATTGACTTCTACAATATCTATGATAGTCATGAATTTAAAGGAAATTAAATGCAACAGAATTTATATTATACTATATACAGTGGAACCATTGAATAAACAACACTCTGGGAACGATCACCATAAATTTAACTGATTCAATTATTTGTCACATAGAGGGGTTTTCCTCTTTGGGAGGTTCCAATCATATGTACAGTCAAACCTCATTAACACGAAATATCTTATAACATGAAATGCTAGCCAAGTCCAAGTGCAGGTCCAAGCATAACATGTAGTACTGTTTACATGAAATACTGTTAAGATGAAATTTCAGCACAGTTCCCTTAGTTTCGTGTTAATTGGAGCTTCACTGTATAGGGTGAATTTATGCGGGATTGAATTTATACAAATTAATATTATAGCCATGCATTGCTTTCAAACAATCACAAAAGTTGCATATGTGTATATTGCAAGTTTGCAAGTTTCATAATTATAATATACATTCAAATAAATTTTATTACAATTAATTTAACCATATTATTACATATATACAGTGTCTTCAAATCATGCTATCACAGCAAATTCTAAATATAAAATCAGTATGAAAATAGCTGGTCACAGATTTACACAAGGTAGGCAAATTGATGAAACTGTCATTTCCACTTCATTGAAACCAAAATTTCGCAGAATGTGACATTTGGCTTTCACTGACTCAAACCAGCTCGAAAAATAGCCTCCACTTAGAGTTTTATCAGATACCAAACATTCTGGAATGCTAAAGGAAAATAGTTCATGTTGGTCTCTCTTGTCTGATTCCAAAGAGGAGTTGTCACTATCTCTATGAGAACAATGAATTTTGTAACATGACAAGGGTAGCATACTCAGACCCAAACTGAAATCACAATTCTCTTCTAAAATGGAAGTTGGAAACCAATATACAACCGGATATCCAATCAGCCACCCGAATACAGTGCACATGTTAATGTTCATAGGTACCTCTATACTAACAAATGGGATTTCATTCTGTAATCCCTGAATACCAGATGCTCCTAATTCACCATTTCCCTTAGTACTCATCAGTGGAAATAGCTTATTTACTACTAAACTAGCAAATATTGAGAGTTCCTGCATAATTACAGCCACTTCTTTAGAGGTTGCCAAATGAGGCAGCTTGCTCGAGTCATCAGACAGGACTGTAAACTTACAACCAGTCACCTCATGGATGCCACCATCTGTCTCAGGGTCGACACTAGATTGATCCAGGGTGAATCGAGAACAAAGACGAAGAAGACTCTGACACACAGCAAACACATCTTTGACATTGCAGAGCATAACATCTTGATTCACAGATAAAATACAAACATCAGCTTGGCTTTGCAGACTGTGTGATACTGATTTTGAGCAGGTCTGAGCTGCAAACATATGAAGTACTTCTCGCACACATTCTTTTAGTTTTTCAGGGTTTGGAGCAAAGTAGTCCACTAGCCAAGCACGTTTGGTACCATACACAACTGAAAACAAGTCAAGCATATATTTCAACCAAGTATGTGAAGCCTTGCTGCCATGGTAACGTTGTATAATCCTTCCATATGATAAATATTCCAACTTCTCCACCGAGCCCATTACTTCCTAGGAACGCCTACTTTTAATCAGAGGGTTCTACTCTCATGTGACTCGTACCATATATAGCCACATGTCGATCTAAAGTCCGTACTAAGAGTGCATTGCTAAGGGAGAGTGTCTGTGCTTTTGTACGCGAAAAAGTAAGATCGTAAGTTCCAGACATGAGTCACCAGACGGGAATTGAAGGTGAATTTCTTATAGTGAACAAATGCTGTGGTTTCTGCTGGTCAGATGCTTCTGTGTCACGCCCGCCACTCCCTCTTCTTTTGTTTCGCAGCTGACGAAGGCCTCAAGTCGGCCATTAAGAAAGCGCTCGAGGGTCATGTTCGAATGTTAAAAGTTGTTATCGAAGGCGGTAAGTCTGGTCATAGCTTAAAGAGCCTGTTTATCCTCTATGTGAATGACCAGGCCTCCCTGCGTGTTTTACGTATTTACGGTTTTTGGCGGGTTGTACAGGGTATACTGAATGCAGGGTGTCCGTGTGTGGCCCATACTTTTGTAGGTAGTCCACCACAAAGCATTGCATTGTGCAGTGTGGATATTCCACATTCCATACATGATGTTTACTGACTATCCCTGCAAATACCAAGAAAATGGCTGCTTGTCTGATCTGTAAGCATGTCATAGTCTAGCAGAACCAGACAATTC
>CAUJGJ010000332.1:492500-497500 GCA_963170055.1 Halisarca cf. caerulea | reverse complement strand
GTTGGTCATGTATAGATAGCGGGACTTGGTATGCTGCCATTCATGTGGTGATCTCAAAGAACTGTTAGCCATGTTGGTGGCTTTTGGATGACGGTACAATCACCTGCTAGATCATGCTGTTCACTTTTGAGAGATTGAAATGCTAACCACGCTTGGAAAACAAGAGATGACCTTTTGTTGTACAATCACTAGTAAGAGTCCGCAGATTTTTATCCACAAAATTTATGACCTTAAAAATGAGGCTAGCCGTGAAATTTTGTACAGTAAAAATGTCTTGACATACGGTATACTCCAAAGTGTGCGCAGTGTAATTTCACCTTTCTCCTTTAGATTTTGATGAATCTGTATTGCCTGTACTGGAAGAGAAGTCTGCGTGTTATATCTTCTATCGTCTGGACGATAAGGACTCGCATGATAATTACAGATGGTTGTTCATGGCTTTTACACCAGATGACGCACCTGTAAGTGTGTGTGTGTGTGTGTGTGTGTATGTGTGTGTGTGTGTGTGTGTGTGTGTGTGTGTGTGTGTGTGTGTGTGGTGTGTGTGGGGTGTGCGTGTGTGTGTGTGTGTGTAGGTGTGTGTGTGTGTGTGTGTGTGTGTGTGTGTGTGTGTAGGTGTGTGTGTGTGTGTGTGAAGGTGTGTGTGTGTGCATGTGTGTGCGTATATGTGTGTGTGTGTGTGTGCATGTAAGTATGCGTACATTATATGTGTCTTGTCGGCATACAGGTACGTACATCATATTGTATCTTTCTAACATTTCTGGTACTTTCTTCTGACACAGGTCAGGCAGAAGATGACGTACTCTGCAACTAAAGCCACCATTAAGAAGGAGTTTGGAGGGGGAGTCATCAAGGATGAGATGTTTGGGACCACAAAGGTGACTTTGTATGTGTTAAATTTTTTGGTACATGCATACATAAATACATACGTATGGTTTGGAATGTTCATACATGCACAAACATACACATATGCTTACTTGCATGCACGCACACACACACACACACACACATGCACACACGTATGCACACGCACATACAGTAAACACATGTGCGGATATGCAAATACATATTGTGTACATACTTATTACATAGACCTGTACTTGGTGTTACCTTTCTATACACTTTTTGCATAGGATGATCTCTCTCTGTCAGGATATAGGAAACATCTTCAATCTTTAGAAGCTCCTCCTCCATTATCAATGGCTGAGCAGGAACTGTTAGAAGTGAAAGAAGCAGAAGTGTGTGGTGTGTGTGTGTGTGTGTGTGTGTGTGTGTGTGTGTGTGTGTGTGTGTGTGTGTGTGTGTGTGTGTGTGTGTGTGTGTGCATGTGTGTGTGTGTGTGTGTGTGTGTGTGTGTGTGTGTGTGTGTGTGTGTGTGTGTGCATGTGTGTGTGTGTGTGTGTGTGTGTGTGTGTGTGTGTTTGTGAACGTGCAATTAATTTCCTGTTGATCCTACAGAAGCAAGCCATGGCTGGAGGTAGTTCTCGTCAGAGTCCAATACATGGGCTAAGCTTCCCTCTTGTTGATGATGCTCGGGAGGCTTTGAAGAAGATGAAAAGCAAGGCATTGGCATATGTGCAACTGGTGGGTGTGTTCTGTATGTGTGTACACACATGTGTACATATGTGTTTGTGTGTTTGCACATGTGTGTGTGTGTGTGTGTGTGTGTGTGTGTGTGTGTGTGTGTGTGTGTGTGTGTGTGTGTGTGTGTGTGTGTGCACTCGTTATTATCTGAATTATGCGAAGGGCATTCCGATTATATATGTATGTATGTAAATATAAGAGAATGTTCGTACTTTCTTATACCATACGCACTCAGATTTTCATGGGATAAAACTTTCACAGATCAGCAATTTTGTCAATGTTCATGTTTTTTATTTTCGCAAATCCCACTTTAATCCTACCTTCATTTAGCCTTTTATTGACATAAACATCGTCAGTTTGCTGATGAATGGTATTAGAGAAAAGAGTGAAGGTGCTGCAGTGCTTTTCGAGACCCCTGTTCCTTTGACAGCCATTTTGTCCATTGCACAAGAGCTTGACCTAAATTTCACGGGCTTAAAATTTTCACACATGGCTTCCAATCTGCAAAAAAAACTGCAAAAGTTTCATCCCGTGAAAATTTGAGCATGTATGGGTATACATACAATTTATACAGTACATACAGTGCATACATTCTGTATAGTATGTACTGTGTACTACGTATATGTGTATGTACCACCGTCCCACAGGAAATAGACCAGAAGGAAGAGAACATAAAATTGGCTAGAACAGAAGCAGTAATGTCTCCAGCTGATCTGAAGGCCTGTATCCCTGATAGTACTGCAAGGTATCATTTTTACCTGTTCAATCACAAGTATCAGGAGGACTTCTTCAACTCTGTAGGTTAGTCAGTCGCAATGCATAGAGGGAATACCACCTCTCTATCTCCTCCACCTCCCCCCTCTCCACCGTCCTACATCCACCTACCTCCTCCCTCCCCTGTCCACCACCCTACGCCCACCTACCTCCACCCTCCCCTCTCAACCACCCTACACCCACCTACCTCCACCCTCCCCTCTCAACCACCCTACATCCACCTACCTCCTCCCTCCCCTCTCAACCACCCTACATCCACCTCCCTCCTCCCTCCCCTGTCCACCGTCCTGCACCCACCTACCTCCACCCTCCCCTCTCTACCACCCTGCACCCACCTACCTCCTCCCTCCCCTGTCCACCACCCTACATCCACCTACCTCCTCCCTCCCCTGTCCACCGTCCTGCACCCACCTACCTCCTCCCTCCCCTCTCAACCACCCTACATCCACCTACCTCCTCCCTCCCCTCTCAACCACCCTACATCCACCTACCTCCTCCCTCCCCTCTCAACCACCCTACATCCACCTACCTCCTCCCTCCCCTGTCCACCGTCCTGCACCCACCTACCTCCACCCTCCCCTCTCAACCACCCTACATCCACCTACCTCCTCCCTCCCCTCTCAACCACCCTACATCCACCTACCTCCTCCCTCCCTCTCTACCACCCTGCATCCACCTACCTCTTCCCTCCCCTCTCCACCACCCTGCACCCACCTACCTCCACCCTCCCCTCACCACCACCCTGTGCCCACCTACCTCCTCCCTCCCCTCTCTACCACCCTGCATCCACCTACCTCCACCCTACATCCACCTACCTCCACCCTCCCCTCTCCACCACCCTGCACCCACCCACCTCCTCCCTCCCCTCTCTACCACCCTGCACCCACCTACCTCTTCCCTCCCCTCTCCACCGCTCTGCACCCACCTACCTCCTCCCTCCCCTCTCTACCACCCTCCGCCCACCTACCCCCTCCCTCCCCTCTCTACCACCCTGTGCCCACCTACCTCCTCCCTCCCCTCTCTACCACCCTGCGCCCACCTACCTCCTCCCTCCCTTCTCTACCACCCTGCACCCACCTACCTCCACCCTCCCCTCTCCACCACCCTGCACCCACCTACCTCCCTCTCCATTCCCAACCACTTACTCAACCACTGACTTCCACTCATTGTTGGTGAGATTAGTGACTACTGTCCATACTACCACTCTTGTGTGCATGTGTGTGTTCTGCTATTCTTCCCATACATAAATATATCACACACGTACTCCCTGGTGCCTGTCTGCAGTCTTCATCTACTCATGTCCCGGATTTAAGAGTCCCGTTAAAGAGAGAATGTTGTACTCTTCATGTAAGAACCCCGTTGTGGACCAGGTGGAAGCTCTCCTCGGAATGCAGGTGGACAAGAAGGTCAGCCAGCCTCACCCTGTTCACAGAGGACGTTCCATACAGCAACCACCTGTCTGTAGTAATCACTGTATAGCAATCACCTGTCTATTGTGGCTCCTGCACGATAACCATATGTCTATAGTAGCCACTGCATGAAGCATTTGCCTGCCTACTACAGTATCTGTACACATTGTAGGTGTTCTTCCGAGGGGTAGAAATTCATGCTTTTCGTGGTTAGGAAGTAACCACAAATATTTAATCTACTTATTGGTATTACTGCTAGTTTTAATTCCCTTCTGGCATTTTACCCCTCAATAAATACCAGTTGTGTAAACTTCTAGTAACAGTGGCACACTAGGGTTTTATTCCAGGTGGTCTTTAAGACCGGTTTCACTGTGTTATGTGATTGTGTCATGGTGAGTGGGTAGATCAAAGGAAAAAAAGTTGTTTGTAAAAGCTCTACAAACCACTTTTGGTTGACTATACAGCGCACTTGCCTCTCACCATTGCACAAGATCACAGGCCAATGTATGGGACAAATCCATTAGTGCCATCCCATGATGCAAGTTGGTTGTGTCCCTCCCAAGTAGGGAGAGACACAACTAATGCATAAATCACCCACATATAGTTATCCCCTGACTTTTCCCTGTAGATTGAGATTGACAGTGGAGAAGACATCAGCGAGGAATTCCTAATGGACGAAGTCCACCCGAAGAAAACAATTGTTAAGCCAAAGTTTGCCAAGCCGAAGCCCCCCGGTCGGGCAGCCTCAGGTAACCATCGATGAGGAGTGTTTCTGACCGAACGACAGCATTTAGTGTTTTTAGAATGCAGATTGTTGTATTTAACTAGCATATATTGGAATTATGTACTTCACTTTGTGTGGATATATAGAAATTATTGTATTATGCCCAATTAGGGTATTAATTTAAGTCTATTTATATATTTGTATTTTTGAATTACAAACACTGCATGAATATTTGAGCGATGTACTGTATGTATGTACATATAATACATATACATGTGTGTGGTATTGCATGAAGATAATTCACGTATCAGTGATAGTATATTATAATGTGTTGAGTTCTAGCACGCATGGTTCAGGTATGCAAGACATGCGGGGAATTCTGGTCTCGTTAATCTGCATGCCACAATTCGTTTTGAAAAATTTGGGCGGATTTTTGATGTGTGAGTTTGGCGGATTATCCAAATCAATGTGCAGCCTTTTCAATCGAGCAATTTGATTATGCACAGATT
>CAUJGJ010000332.1:472500-477500 GCA_963170055.1 Halisarca cf. caerulea | reverse complement strand
TGTGGAAGCATACATACATAGATCGAATACACTCTCCCTCCACTGATAAGCACACCTGTGATGTTTGAATCAAATGGTAGGTTACTTGGCCAAAAGGAGGGTGGTTGTGGAACTAGAGGTCTGTTGTAGGGAGCTTGGATTGCGTTTCTCCTGTTCTTCCGTCTTAACTTGGCTCGATGGTTCTGAAACCAGACCTGAAGAACACAAACAATGCATTAATATTCTCTCTCTCTCTGTGTAAGTGTGTGCAAGTGTGTGTGTGTGTGTGTGTGTGTGTGTGTGTGTGTGTGTGTGTGTGTGTGTGTGTGTGTGTGTGTGTGTGTGTGTGTGTGCGCGCACTCGCGCACTTGTATACAGTGCATATTACACAGTGTGTGCGTGTACACATCAGAGTGTGGGTATATGCACACACGCACTTTAACCCCACTGTTCACACGGGCAGCCACAACACATTGTACGAACATTCCCCAAACAACATAAACAAGGGGTGCAAAACACTGCACACTTGTCTTCCCAACACAGGAAGCATGATCCCACCAAAGATCTGCCCTACATCCAGTGATCATGGTCGGGAAGGCATACTCGATCTACAGCAAAACACCAAAAACGCTGTAGCACACATTTGCCCAATAAGTAGGCCAAACGTGCGTACAAGGTCAATGAGGTGTACTCTAGCGCTGCATTGAATAACACCAAGTCATCGCCAAGGCGTCAGGCAGTGTTGTTGAGAAGGGAAGAAACACAGTGCTACAGAGAAGCGTGTTTGCAACTTTCCACCTCAAGGTGGCAGATACCATTGTAACGTATCCCAACAGTGCACATATGTACATACAGTGAGACCTTACTTATCCGCACCTCAGATATCCAGTTCCCTGACATTACGCAGTTGCTTTTTATGAAGGAAAAGATGTTAGGGTATATAGAATATTGCTATTCTGCAGTATTACACTACTGGCAAAAGAGTTTTCAGCATCACAATGATTATTCAGCTCCTTATAATTTGCTGCTAGAAAAGCAACAGGTGCTGCTCCCTGTTCCAGATATACTGGGGGAAACACTGTACGTATGTAGAACCTCTCTAAAATGGAAACCCACTAAACTGAACACTTTCACTGGTTCCAAGTGTGGTCAATTTATATGGGTTAAAATGTACATCCACCACCTGCCTCACTATCAGCCCTTCACCAGTTTCAACACACCCACCACCTTCCTCAGCATGCCCGCCAACCACACCCACCACTTGTCTCAACACACCCACCACCTGTCTCAACATGCCTGCCAACCACACCCACCACTTGTCTCAACACACCCACCACCTTCCTCAGCATGCCCGCCAACCACACCCACCACTTGTCTCAACACACCCACCACCTGTCTCAACATGCCTGCCAACCACACCCACCACCTTCCCCAACATGTCCGCCAACCACACCCACCACTTGTTTCAACACACCCACCACCTGTCTCAACATGCCCGCCAACCACACCCACCACCTTCCCCAACATGTCCACCAACCACACCCACCACCTTCCCCAGCATGTTCGCCAACCACACCCACCACTTGTCTCACCCCACCCACCACCTGTCTCAACATGCCCGCCAACCACACCCACCACCTGTTTCAATACACCCACCACCTGCCTCAACACGTCCCCCAGCCACACCCACCATCAGCCTCAACACGCCCACCAACCACACCCACCACCTACCTCAATACATCCACTTACCATCCCAGTCCTGTCCACATCCTAGTGTGTGTGTGCAGAAGGTGTGGAGGTGGTCAGGAAATGGGTACATGAACTTAGAGGCTTCATGTAACATCATCAGTCATCCCAGTTACACACAAAAACAATTATGTAATGTGAACAGGCAAACATGATTTCACAAAATTAAAACTAGCTATTGTTATACCAGGATTTCTACGGCTTATCTATACTTCAAATTTTGTACAAATTACCATATTTTTCAACATCTGATTCATGGAAGACTGCATTCATCAGGTCACAACTACGTGTTTCTGCTAATTGTTACCAAATGATTTATGACACTTTTTCTACACTTTGACTAAAAGTTTATATTAACTGTATGTTTCTGTTAGTTCCCAATCATGATCAATACATACCGCCAATGACAAAGTTTAATACACAATCAATACAACGCCACCATCAATTCCAACCTGATGGATGGACAGACACATAGTTAAAACATAATTCCCTTCTAATTTGAACAAACTCAATTTAATCCCACACACAAACATACACGCACACACACGCACACACACGCACACACACGCACACACACACACACACAAACACACACACACACACACACACACACACACTAACACACACACACACACTAACACCCATTATACATTATGATACAGTATAGCTGTGACTCTTTAATCCGGCCACATTCATTGCACTAAAAGATGCTGGATTAACAATCTTCTTACAATGCAGGCTGGATAGCAAGGGTTCTGGATTATCAAAGGCCAGGTTAAAGAGTCACAACCGCATCTAATTTAGCATCTGGTTCATTTGACCTTTATTCCAGATGGATGCATAAACAATGCGTTTCTGTACTCTTTTCCTTTGCATATTACTTATTTACACACAGTTACAAACAGACACAATTGAAGAATTTGTTCCATTAACTTCTACCACTGTAAATATAGATGTGTATGCTTGCACACCCACTCAGACACAGTGAACACAACTACATGTATGATAAACACACAATGTGCACACAACTGCACATACATTCGGTACATGATACAAGTTACTTACGCTAAAATCTGTGAAAATCTTTTCGCCTAACCGCAGTTAATCTGCAGAAATGGGCTGCATACGCACGCGCACATACGTGGCAGGCGAGTTCCGTGGACGTCTGCATACATTCAAATACTATTGTTACTTAGTACGAAAGAATATTCATTTTGCGGTGAATTGTTGGTGGGCAGGTGGCTATGGATATGTGGAGTCGAGGCGATTCAAGCAGCTTGCTATCAGCAAGTTTCCAAGGATCAAACAGAGTCAATGATTGTTACAGACATGGAAATTAGAAAAGCAATGGATGAAAACTGCAGAAAATCCACAAGCGATTATTTACTGTACTTATGGCCATAACGATCCAGGAATAACTCGCTCCTTTTTCTACTATTTTGTGCCCAACTTCTACTTTGTTTGCCTGTCAGTTTGATTACTTTTGTCTGTACGTATTGTGACTGTAATTACTGTTCTTTTAATAAATCTGAAGCTCTCCATCTGTTTTCAAAGCATGTTTTAGAAGTACAGTTTGAGTTTTAGTCTCATCGTTATTTTAATCTCACTCTGTATGTACTAAAAAATATCACGGAAACTTGGGTTATTCTCTGCAGAAATCCAGAACAATTTTCGCTGATAAGCATAAGGAATTTGTGTCATGTACTGTAAATAAATACACATGCACACGCGCACAGACCCACACACAAATAAACACGCCTGCACATACACATATGAAGCACCTTCAACCTCAACTTAATTGTTCTGTGTTAGGCTTATTTGTATAACTTGAGTGTAATGTCATAGCTTAACTAGGTTGTAGTATGTGTGTATGTTATATATGTTATGATGTAACCCAACCACAATTGTAATCACAACACTTTTTTTTCTTTCTTTGTGCCAGTGCTAGATCTGTTAACTGTGCAATGTTTTTGTGGAACATTAGAGCAGGATCTAGACCACACTGACCCTCATTTTGGCCATTGTTATTCAACTTGTGTTTTTTTTGTACTCAAATTGTAATAATGGTGGCCATTGTGTAGGGAAAAAAAAAAGAGAGAGAGAGAGAGAATCTCCCCACATGGAACACACCCCACTAGCACAGAATTCCAGTCTTTGTAAAGACTGCTATACTCCAACCTACAAACCCTTCACTACATCTTACAACTCTATACCAGGGCACCATACATACTGAGACAATCACCTCTTGACAAATATGCGATCTTTACAGAAAGGACGTCACATTGTCATCATAGTGCGCACCCTATACATGTACATGGGTAGAAGTATGCACATGTGTATGTATGTACAGTAGAACTACCAGCCTACTAAGTACGCACCTCAAGGGAAGACAAACCAGTACTTCTCATCTATCAGGACAGATTTATGTACTGTATGTATAGGGGGCAGAATGAGGAGTACTCACTATCCAGGAGTATGTACTAAACCAAGTACTTACTATCAGGGTTGGTTTACGTATGTACATGAGGTATACACAGGGACAGAATGAGGAGTACTTACTATCCAGGAGTATGTACTAAACCCGGTACTTACTATCAGGGTTGGTTTATGTACATGAGGTATACACAGGGACAGAATGAGGATACTTACTATCCAGGAGTATGTACTAAACCAGGTACTTACTATCAGGACAGATTTATGTACAGTCCATATAGGAGGGGACAGAATGAGGAGTACAGTACTTACCATCCAGGAGTACATACGTATGTACTAACCCAGGTACTTTCTAACCAAGCTGGACTGTACAGTGAGACCTCACATACATACGTACTTGCACCTCAGATATCCAGTTCCCTTACATTATCCGCAATTTCATTCAGAACAGATGGGTGCGGATAAGTGAGGTCTGACTGTATACAATATGTATGTTCTGCTCATTTGTGTATGTACGCATGTATGTATGTGTCCAATGCGTTGAATGTATGTATGTATGTACTGTCCCAGGTACGTAAGTGCTAACCAAGTTCAACTGTACGTACATACAGTCGAACCTCACTATAATGAACCCTGGATACAGTGGACTCCCTGATATAACAAACATAGACCTTAGAATGTACACCTATTTACTCTATGTAAATGAACCCTGATGTAGTGAACACCCTGATGTAGTGAACACCCTGATATAGTGAATACCCTGATGTAGTGAACACCCTGATGTAGTGAACACCCTGATGTAGTGAACACCCTGATATAGTGAACACCCTGATATAGTGAAC
>CAUJGJ010000332.1:437500-470000 GCA_963170055.1 Halisarca cf. caerulea | reverse complement strand
TTCTGTTCCACATATCTACAATCTCTTCAAGGTCAAAGAGTAATTAGCATATTCTGTGCCAACAATCTTATAATTAGTCAACGTCTGATCTAATAGGTGTAAGTGTTACGTATAGATGTGTAATTCTCCAAAGTACCTTATAAGAACCATTGGTCGATAGGCAGGGTTCAGTCCAGTGAGAGGGAAGCTTCCACCCCCAAAAAATTCTAACTGTAGTGTAAATTTCTATAAAGAAGGCCCTACTTGAGTGTTAAAATCAACCTCAAATGGTCCAAAATGGCCTCAGATACCACCTTATATAACCTAAAAACTCAAATATTCCCTGGGGAGCATGCCCCCAGACCCACCTGTGACTCTACTACATACATATCTGCACCTCCTTACATCACTGCACAGCATGCGTTTTATAGACAGTTAGGATACCATGTACATATAAAACTATGGGCATGTCTTGCGTGGCAGACACGAACTGTGATACTGAAGCTTCCCCTCCCAAAAAGTTAATCCTAGACAGAACCCTGATAGGTGTTGAGAGTCAGATCAGCACCAGAAATCTGGGCATCTCATCATGTCATTTGAGAACCACAAACGAGTCCGAAGAGTGCACCTCTGAGAGCATGAATTCAACAATTTTATGGGAGAACATGCCCCCAGACCAGAAGGCACACTATCGCACGCACTCCATTTGCCCCCCATTTTTCATAAGTATTGTTTTGCCACCCCTGCCCATATTTCTAAATGAAGCCCTGTACAGGGTGGTGTGTACAGAATGGTGTGTACAGAATGGTGTGTACAGGGTGGTGTGTATAGGGTGGTGTGTATAGGGTGGTGTGTACAGGGTGGTATGTATAGGGTGGTGTGTACAGGGTGGTGTGTACAGAATGGTGTGTACAGAATGGTGTGTATAGGGTGGTGTGTATAGGGTGGTGTGTATAGGGTGGTGTGTACAGGGTGGTATGTATAGGGTGGTGTGTACAGGGTGGTGTGTACAGAATGGTGTGCGTAGGGTGGTTTGCGTGTAGTGTGATGTATGTATGTACATATGTACAGGGTGGTGGATGTATGAACTGTGGTACACAAGTACAAGTTCACCTCAGGGTGGTTTGTATAGGGTGGTGAGCAGAGAGTGGTGAGTATTGGGTGGGACATATTGTATGGTCTGCATACAGCACTCATGGAGACGACCACTGTGACCAATTCAGATTCTTCACTCAGTTCGGGCTAACCAAAGAGGTTTGTAGGTCAAGCTGTATGCTAAATTCTTTGATTATGCATAAATATACTATGACCCACGTTTATACTACGTACACATTTGTATGATATTATGAACACACACACACACACACACACACACACATGTGTACACACACGCACACACACGTGTACACACACGCACACATATGCACGCACACACACACGCATACGCACACACATGCACACACATACACATGCACACGCACACGCACACACACACACACACACACACACACACAACCAGTGTGCAAACACACTACTATGCGTAAACATGGTTGCCAATACATTATCACAAGTAATGCACTACAGACCAAAACAGCCACTGTGTAAGCAACTACCTGTCTACAAAGGACGTTTTAATTATCAAGGACACTATATGAAGCAGATACGTACCTGACCACAGCAGCCACTGCACAAAGCAGCTACCTGTCTACAATGGACACAGGATGGAGCAGCTACCTGTCTACAATGGACATTGTAGGTAGCATTACCTGTCTACAGTGATCACTGGATGAAACAGCTACCTGTCTACAAAGGACAGTGTGAAGCAACTACTTGTCTACAAAGGACACTGTGTGAAGCAGCTACTGTCCCAAAGTGTGTCTACGTAAGTACATACATATTCAATTCCACGGTTTCCGCTGAGAATTAGAAACAGAAGAAGCAGTGATCCATTGAGCACACACACACAGGACAGATACAAACCATAGGAAGTCTACACACACACCTACACGGTGTGAAATATCCAAAATCAAAACGATTCTGCAAATCTACATTACATTGATGGTAACCCAAAATTCCACACGTTCTACCCACAAGGAAACCCCCACCACATGGTCATGATATTCAATGTGGTTTGTACGTACATATCTACACATCTGAGTTGCTGTTTGAAGTGAGAAAGGCCTACCTGCACACATGCAAATTGCTAAAGTGTTCTGGTACTCTGCGATATACGTACATACATATATAGCCATTTGACACCTGATGTGTGTACGTGTATATCGCACCTAGAAAAATACAAAAGCGCATGCAAACTGCCAAAATATCCCAATAAAGTTGCAGATTAACACTGCAACATAACAATGTACATAACTGCGCTCAAGACCTCTTTACACACAGAAAATATGAGAAATAATGGTTAAATTGCCTGACAGTTTCAGTCCAAAATGTGAGAAATTCGATTTTAGAAATTTTACTTTGGGGCTAGGACAGACATAATGGCAAAACTGTGAGCCAAATTTGCGGTAAAAATGACAGACTTAAGTTTCGGATAAGCTGCATTGCACCACTGTATTGTCACACCACTGTCACACCACTGTCACACTACTGTCACACCACTGTCACACCACTGTACTGTCACACCAATGTCACACCACTGTACTGTCACACCAATGTCACACCAATGTCACACCACTGTCACACCACTGTACTGTCACACCACTGTCACACCACTGTACTGTCACACCACTGTCACACCAATGTCACACCACTGTACTGTCACACCAATGTCACACCAATGTCACACCACTGTCACACCACTGTACTGTCACACCACTGTACTGTCACACCACTGTCACACCATTGTCACACCACTGTACTGTCACACCACTGTCACACCACTGTACTGTCACACCACTGTCACACCAATGTCACACCACTGTACTGTCACACCACTGTCACACCACTGTACTGTCACACCAATGTCACACCACTGTCACACCACTGTAGACCCACTTCCAAGGTATGACATATATTCAGTGAATGACAGACACATGTGAAAAGTTAAACACAGTGCAATAGGCTGTAATTCCCATCATTCTCCTATTGTTCATCCCAGGGACAACCCTGAATACATACATGCTCAAAGACACCACAAGAGAAGTCCTGGGTTGTAGGTTAGGCCATGCCTGAGTGAGCTCCATTCCAAGTGAGGAAATGATCCAAAGTACATGGTTTCCAAGGTTCAAGAGGAAATGTGACTAGACAAATACTTCACATACACAAGTGCACAGACACACACACACACACACACACACACACACACACACACACACACACACACACACACACACACACACACACACACAAACACACACACAAACACACACACAAACACACACACAAACATGGTATCCATTTTGTTATAACACACACACACACACACACACACACAACACACACAAACACACACAACACACACAAACACAACACACACACACACACACACACACACACACACACAGTACCCATTGTGTAATCATAAGATACACTAATAAAGCTATGTACATAGAACTCCTGGCAAGCCAAATCTACTCTGCCCACCTGGAGATTTGACTCATGTAGATTACATTAAATAAACGCATTTTAATGTACAGAAAACCATCAATTCAGCAGAAAGTTCATTTCAACTACTTATATTAGCTCCATCCTGACAGTAGCACACCAAGTGACAGACACTGAAAATTGTTCCTGATGAGTAATAGCTGCCGTATCGGAGAATTTTCCACCAGCAAAATTCCGCCATACAAGATTGTGGGACGTTCTCGATCCAGCTCAGAAAACAGACAATACCATTTCTGGTATAACTCCTACTTACCGAGCCTACGTACATACGCTTGTCTATACAGTGGGCTCTTATTCAACGACATCTGTCCCCCATAAATGCGCCAGATAGATCAGGTAAAATTGTGTGGAGTAAAGTGACGGGGGTTCACAACAGAGAGTTGGATAGATGAGGTTTCCAGATAAACCAGATGCGATTGTACTTACATGATCTAAGAAGACACAGATGCAGAATGCTCCCTATACTAAACATGTCATCTTCAACAACCTAAATCCAGATTAATACATTGCTTCATAGTAGAAAGACAGTCGGCAGAGTTAACAGAGTTTTGAGGACACTTGTGGTATGTACATACTTTCATCTGTTATAGATGAAAGCCCATATTGTAAGAACTAGCCCACTAAGTACATGAATGCCTGACTCAGTTATTAGACAATTGTGCACTGAGATCTAATCTCAACCACAACTATCAGTGGGGGATTCTTGTCCCCTCTGCAAAGTGCACTGAAAATCTTAAATATGCCCAGCCACTTTCATACTGCAAGAGTATTGGAATTTTCTGTGCAAAATCACTCACATTTTCCCACACAACAACAATCTGATGTGAAATTTTCACTATCAGTGGCCATTCATCTCATTTTTCATTCAATAACCCATTCCCACCAAGAAAAATGGGAGTGGAAATAGAACTAGCTATAAAGGAACTCAATAGCCTCGCTTACACTGGAGCGTTAAACTGGTTTAGAAAGCGCTTTAATGTTAAATTGGTTTAAACTACTTGCGAGTAGACATATTGAAGCGATTGCATACCATATATGGTTTAATTTTCACGCAACTCAACTTTCACGGTATTCACGGCTTTTCAGCCATCCACGAAAATTTAGATTGGGTTCTTGCACAATGGCAAACATGGCCGTCCACGAATATAAAAACATGAAAATCACTAAAAGCCAAGATCCACAAAAGTTTCACTCCGCGAAAGTAAAGCGTATACAGTAACTGATTCAGCTAGACCACCTTTCAAGGTGGTTTGAAGTTGGTTCGAAACCGCTTTAAACTAAACTGTTTTCAGTGTAAACAATTTTGGCAGGTAAATTAATGTGCTATCGAAATGGACAGTGGCAATATTTTTACTATTTCTTTGCTGGAAACAGACCTTTTCTATTTGTAGAGCTTCTTCAACATACCATATGCGCTTTATTTTTCACGGGGTTTATATTTAGCGGATTTTGTCTTTTAGCGATTTTCACGTTTTAATATTTGCGGACGGCCATGTTTTGCCATTGCACAAGAGCCCGATCTAAATTTTTGCAGGTCTAAACTTTCGCGGATAGCTTCCAATCCGCGAATACCGCGAATAATAAACCACACAAAAATTAAAGCGTATACGGTAGTTCTGAGATAATTTTGGGGATAGTGGATGTTTCAGAGAAGAAACTATTCGTAGATAGCCAAAGAATAGAAAGCAAGCATTTCACTCTCTGCAGTACTGTATCTGCAAAGAAATCAACAAGATCACAAGAACATCCATTAAGGGGACTATTCATATTCTACACAGATAAAAACAGTTCAAGACCCTTAAAGCAATTCAAAGCATTCACACTATTGAGCATAAGTCTCCTTCAAAATCAGTTTAACCTATTGCGTACAAAGGATTAAAAAGGTTAAACCACTTTCGGAAGCAGTTTAACTAAAAATTTTCAAGTGTAAAAGGGCTAATTATGGCAAAAGACAGCAGAAAACCTAATAAAACACATATTACATACATACGTATGTACAATGGAATAAAACACATATTACATACATACGTATGTACAATGGAATAAAACATATATTACGTACATACGTATGTACAATGGAATCTCTGTAGTCCGACACCTCTACAATCCAACAGTGTACAAAATACTGGACTTCGTGGAAGCAGCATACAAAACTGAGTTACTTCGAATGGCGTCTGTGTGGCAACACATCTGAGGCTACAACTCACAAAGGTGGCATGCTCACACCTGAGTGTGCATACTCTGGCAAATAACTGACAGATGAACCAGATGTTGGATAAACCAGGTGTTGGATAAACCAGGTGTTGAATAAACCAGGTGTTGGACAAACCAGATGATAAATAAACCAGGTGTTGGACAAACCAGATGTTGAATAAACCAGGTGTTGGACAAACCAGGTGTTGGATAAACCTAGTCTCGTGCCCAGCCCCACTTCTGCCTGCCATTTTATTCCGGGTGGCGAAGTGGGTCTGGTAACTATCTCCATAATTCTTGGTTATGGATTGCAAAATACCTTGTGCAAGTCATGTGAATCATTCTAAACTCAAAAAGAAGACTTTCGTGAAGGCTAGACATGTCCGATCAAAGAGGTGACAATGAGATTCTCATGAAGACTAATGGATTTGAAACGACAACTTCACAGCATGCTAAATCATTTGAACGCTCCTCTGCTCCCCCTATAAACAATGGTTTAGACTTTTCCGCTGTCATCTGCTTTTTGTTCATGGCTGAAAATCGATGCTGTTTCTGCACGGCGACACCTGACCAAGTGAAAATTCGTGGGTGCAAAGTATCCGCTCTGCTCCTAGTCACTGATGGCAATGGCTTGGTGGCAACGCTAAGTTCCCTTTGGAGTGTCTTGTTCGCAACGCTCGCAACTATTACGGAAACACAATACGTGTGGACGACATCTGAATAAGAGCAGCAGTAAATGATGTTTTCTGTGTCTGTTACTTTCTCAAGCAGTTCTACTGTTCTACCAAGAGTCGGTCATGAGGTCAAACATGACTTTCTCATTAATATTTGCTATCCTGTAATCTGATTGGTTTCAGCGGATTCGCAGATTCAAACCAAGAATTATGGAGATAGTTACCAGACCCACTTTTTCGCCTGAATAAAAATGACAGGCGGAAGTGGGGCTGGGAACGAGACTAGGATAGACCAGGTGTTGGATAAACCAGGTGTTGGATAAACCAGGCGTTGGATAAACCAGGTGTTAGATAAACCAGGTGTTGGACAAAGCAGTTGCTGGATAAACCAAACATATAAGACTGCACAGCATACTGCATATATTCCCAACTCTTCATATCTGACAGTAACTGGTTATGAGCTTGACAATGTGTTGTTTGAGCAGTAAATGTATGCATACAATGGACCTCCTGCCAAGGTGACTGTGAAACCAATTCCAAACTAACACTTGGTGGTTAGCGGTCAGTCGAAATAGACCCTAACTGTTCCAGGAATCAAACCCAAATAATCACAGGGATTTACCCCTGGTAGCTTTCACTGTGGAAACATTTTGGATCTATGAGGTATTTGGGTTTGTGGTGTGATTTCGTAAACAGACAATCAATAATTTAATGAACCTCCAGATGAAAACCAATCAGGTTTCCACTCAAAGCATTATCTAAGACATGCAACTGGATGGGGAGTGGAGAGTGAGGAAACAGATAACCCCTATAACGAGGACACCACGGAGGACACTGTCTAGAGACCTGTACAGTGGAACCTCTATAATAAGGACACCATTGGGGTAACAGTACAGTGTCCTGTACAGTGGAACCTATATAATGAGGACACCTCTGATACCGCAGTAAGCAGTCCTACAATATGTAAACCCCTATAATGAGGACGCCCTTGGGAACACAGCAAACAGTCCTGTATAGTGGAACCTTTATAATGAAGACACCATTGGGATTACAGTATAGATTCCTGTATAGTGGAACCTCTATGATGAGGACACCTTTGGGATTACAATAAACACTCTTGTACAAATACTGAGATGTCTTTATTGCAGAGAGTCAAAATGAGTACATGTTAATGTGAGGGATTGCAAATGGCATCGCGTGATGGTGTCCTGTCAAAAGAGGTGGCTGTATCTGGGAGATGCCCTTTAAGCAAAGGTCCCCCTGAAACAGAGATAGAATCATGCTAAGAACCAAGCATCTCAGCAACACCAACACTAAAAAATGATGTTTTTTCCACAGACTGAGTAGAATCTGATACAAATTTACTAGACCCATTACTATCAGTTAAATGCACTGTAGTCAACTCAGTCTGTTGGCTGTAAGGCCACGTCTGCGCAATAAGCCTCTTGTACCCGCAACTAAACACTAGGACACACCCATGCAAGGAAATGAGGCCATAAAACAATTATATTATGTCCCATTTTATGCAAATCATAGGGGATGCAACTACACGACAAGTCACCTCTCTCTCCCCTCTCCATGTCGATAGTGAATGACAATGTATGCGTGTTCCAAAATCACAAGGAACAATTACTTACTCTGAGATACACGACAAGTCATCTGTCTCTCTCCCCTCTCCATGTCAATAGTGAATGACAACATATTTAGGTTCCAAAACCACAAGGGACAATTACTTACTCCGAGATACACGACAAGTCATCTGTCTCTCTCCCCTCTCCATGCCGATAGTATATGACAACAAATGTAGGTTCCAAAACCACAAGGAACAATTACTTACTCCGAGATACACAACAAGTCATCTGTCTCTCTCCCCTCTCCATGTCGATAGTGAATGACAACAAATGTAGGTTCCAAAACCACAAGGAACAATTACCTACTCTGAGATACATACTGTTTGCTTGAGCATAAGTTACGACCTCAACTCTACACAGACGACTCTAGAGTACAACACATGTGCGCATATCCCAAATGCTAACTACTGTTCATTACAGTATAAAGTAAGAAGCATGAGAACTCAAAACTAAGAAATGAAAAGATGCAACTACTGTATGATTTGGGCGTGAACTACTAAGAAAGTACTGAAACTGAACAAACTGCAATGCTTCCAGACCACAAAAACCATGCATTTCTAAACATGGGCACATTGGATACTCTGAAACATACGTACATACCGCATGCATGAGAAATACAGAACATCTTCTGAGAACTCCTTGTAGGAAGCAAGACATGTCCAAGAATAGGCCAGGGTGCTGGACATCAACACCCACAACAAGGTCTCCTTGTGCGACATGTAAACCCAGCCTACATCCTACATGGAAGGTTTACAACTGTCAGTTTCATTTCCCAAACTTGAGATACTTGCCAATGGGTTAATCTGGTTGCCAATGTGACAGTTTTGTAGAAGAAATTGCACTTCCCCACACACAGAATGCAAAACCAAATTTAAACACAAGCAGCAATGCTGCATATATGCTCTCTCTCACACACACACATACAGTGATTACTTCAACACACAAATAACTTATAGAGACAATCAATATTAATCATAACCCTTTCAAAATAGTGTCAATTGCCTAACTGAAAGTAGGACTTCCTCCAAGAAACAATGAGAGGTCATTTGGGAATGCACATGCATGGACAGCTTTCAGTGATCAACCCTTGTTTAATACCCAGAGGCAACCAAACTGCCCAAGTTCTCTCTATAATGTTAAAAATGCAGTGTTACCCTAACCAACAATTAATAATAATACCAAATTTGTTTCTTTTGTGACAGTACAGACCTCATTTAGTGACAAGTTGAAAAACCTTGCACTTGGATTCTGCACAGCCCACGGGCAAAGACTTTGAACTTTGTTGCTGAATCACACACACACACACACACACACACACACACACACACACACACACACACACACACACACACACACACACACATACGGCAAAGACTTTGAACTTTGTTGCTGAATATCACACACACACACACACACACACACACACACACACACACACACACACACACACACACACACACACACACACACACACACAACTTCAAACAAACAATACCCCAAACCTACACGAATATGAGTGGATCATGAAATTTTACATCCAGATTCCAAATGGTATTATCGAAGCATGTGACTGTTCAGATTGAGGAGGCAACATAATAAAAATAGTGAAAAGAGAACAGTTGGTCCATTTGACATTGTCATGTATCAAAACACCAGCACAGTTAGAATTTCAACCAAGGCTCTAGGCTAGAGCCAGGATACACAAGTGAAAATTCTATTTCTGAATCACTCAAACTAATAAAATATGGCCCACTCTGTGCCAACGGGGTGTTTGGGCTAAGGATATACGTATTCTACTGAAGGTTGAAACGCACTTGAGAGCAAAGCAAACAGACTTGATGGAATCCACAGAGGAGAGTAGGTTCATTGTGAAAACATATACTCATATTGGACACAAAAACTCGAGAGCTGCACTAAGACTGTGACTAAAATGTCCTCCACATTTGTGAAAAAATACAAATTTAAGGAAAAATATAGATTTTCATTGCTTCTGATTTTAAATTAGGAAGAGCTAAGAGTAAGAACCGTACATCAAGACTGGGGACAGTTTCTGTGACAACCAGTAACACACAGAGTGGTAGCTCTACAAACAAACACGTACAGCTGCTATGTAGGGTTGGTCTACACCACCCTGGGCCAGGCATGTATAGGTGTGTCAGAAATGCTGCACAGTAAGTACAGTCACATCTGATTTATCCGACACTGCTTTATCCAGAAACCTCATTTATCCAACACTCTGCTGTGAATCCCCATCACTAAACTGTACACAATTCTACCTGATTTATCCAACACCTGGTTTATCTGACACATTTATGGGGAACAGATGTCATCGGATAAACCAGAGCCCACTGTACTTGGAACACACAGTCAGACACTGTCAATATCCACCACTTATGATCTTGAAGTCAGGAAATGTGCAGGCCAAAGTGGAAAATAAATTATGTCACTGATAAAGACAGTCACACTATTTTTGAGTGAAAAATATCACATCAGCACCTAACACTCAAAAATGGGGGAAATGTTAACTTTGTGTACTACTGAAATACAGTGCACTATTGCAATCCTGCCTATATAAAATCCCAACTCCCAACAACAAATACACACATTTGCTGTAAATAGCATTCCACCACCAAGTTCCAATAGGCAATATACTTATAAACCTCCGACACTTACCCATCCTGCTCTGAAAACCTGTAATGTAAGCCACTGTTCTTGAATTACTGTGCAAAATATCTTTGCAGGTCAATAAAGAAGAGATATTTCAAGTTCTTGGCTGAAAAAGCCACAGCAATTGATCGATATTAGGTGGATGGTCCTTTTAATATGGTTGGAACATTTCCTCCTAAAGCTGGCCAGAAGTGATGCTTCATGCCACAATGGGTAAAGTGGGAACTCACTACATCATTCCAAATCAACACCTGTGGGACTCTCAACCACTACCATGCAACCATCATTAGCGCCTAAAAGTGTTGAAAGGCAGCCAGGCTACACTTCCACCACATCAATGCAGTTCAGCACTATCTGGATCCTTTCATAACACACATCTATTAATTCCCCATTCTATTTGGTGGACGCCTCCTTCCTAATAGAGAGATGCGAGGCGGAGTCCACTGGCTACCTCCTATAGGGTTCCCCCCACAGAAGCCTGGATGGCACAATAAGTCACAAACACTTTGATATGGACCCGATAATGTGGAGAAAGTCTACTCATTGCTTTGATCTGAGGTCAATTTAGCATCAATACCTTCTCAGGCTATGGGGAACAGTACATGCTGTTTACAAGAGGTCCTTCCTCATGACCTAATACTTTGCGGTTGTTAAGGCATTGCCTGCCAAGTAAGGACAGCAGCGTGTTGCTAAGGCATTGCCCCCCAAATAAGGACAGCAGCGTGTGCGGTGCCTGGAGGCAGACTCCCCCATCTGGATGATAGGTCGTTCTAATCCACTGACATTGATAAAATAAAATCAACCATGAATCAATGTTTACATTAGAAGATTGATATCCCCAATTTCCCACTAAAGAATGATCAGGTCACCTGGGATCCACCCCTTTATCACACCTTCTCTATTGCCACGTGTTTCCTGCTCCGCCCACTGACCAATATAAAGTTCCCACAATCCAAGGCCATTCAAATCAAATCTGGCCGAATTTCGAATCTCTTCTTGATGACACCAAACAAGAGGTAGATGATCACCATGCTACCTTCTACCACCTACCCCAGCCTCAGTCTCACAAATAGATAAGCCCACATTATACACAAATAACCACAAAAGGAGATAAGACAAGATAAAACAAGGATCCAATGGCTGACTCTTCTAAATTCAATCCACACATAAAATTTTGATTTTGGCAAATAATTAATTCACAATACTCACCACTTAAACTACACAGCAGGCTGCCCAAGGACTGTGCCACACGGTCACACCTTACTGGATGTGGATCTTCAACTACAATACACAAACATGTCATTACATACGTACCTGTTTGGAAGCTGGGTTCCGATCTCCATGTTCTCGCGACATCTGGTAACCCCGATGGTCCACCATCACTTGCGGTTCCCTCTTGCTTTTCGACCGCACTTGTGATCTCAGGAAGAGAAACAGAATGAGATTGTGTTGGTGTCCTTCCTGTCTCACTTGGCTCCACTCCTGTTTTGCCTGCTGTTTGTATTGTTTGCACCTGATATTGTGTGTGATGACCATTGCCAGTGGAAGAAGAAGAAGTGGATCTAACAACACTAGTTACTGTTCTTGTAGCAGAGCCTGTACTTTGCGGGATACTATCTTCTGCTGCTAACACTTTGAGTATTGTATCCGAAGCTGACACAGAATCTTGAGCTTCCTTCTCCGCCATTGGCGATTTACTCAAAGACCCTCTAAAATGTCTTCTGGTGTGCAAGAAAACCGGCTCCGCTATAACCATGAAGGACAAGGGGTGAAATTGGGGGGTCGACTCACACACGCGGATCCACGGCAACAAGGATACCCCACTGGCGGGCAACCAATAGCGTCAGCCGGGTGCTACGAGAGAGGTAGAACAATCGTTCAAGCTGCAATTCAAAGCAAGAGAAGAAGGTAACCAGGGCCGTCTGGTGTTAAACAGTGATGTGATGTTCCGCGTCAAGCAAAGGGTTTCGAAAACTTAAGTGGTTCTATCAGATGACACTCTTCAGTCTACCCATTTATACAGGGATCATCTACGCACACAAAAAAGGATCTTTCTTCCAGTAGCACCCTTTTGTGGGGGAATAACGCTCAGACCAAATCAAGTTTCAATAATTTCTATCGCATACGATCCAACATTATTCAGTGTCCATGCGTAATCAATTACCAGCCTTGCTCGGGAGACATAAACGCCTCTGAGCGCTTATGTGTGCGCGTTTGCTGCATAAGCACGGCAATATAAGCACTACTCAGGTATTCAGGAATATAGGGTTCAGTGGAGAAAATGGCCGACAATGTTGATCCACGTATCGTTCTTCTTCCACAACCGCGGTCCCATCAGTTCGTTGCTAGAGATGTTATATTAAGAGACCCTGCCATGGTCGGACGTTCCGTTGCTAGGACCAGAATTACCCAATCAAACCTAATCTTTGACTGCCGAGTTCTCTCCCGAAGCCATGCTGTCGTTTGGTATGACAACGGGAAGGTAAGGAAAGAGCTGAGTGGCGTGTATGGGATGAGTGAATTTCGTTCATTCCTTTGCACACGTCTTCCTTATGTCACCAAGTCTGCGTTGCGTGAAGCCACGCGCTTTCCGGCTTGATTCATAGCATTCCCACTCCTCCATTGTGTAGACCTACTGACATGCGTTGAATGAAGAAAACAAATTGTCAACCATGTCCAAACGTGTGTGGGTGACTGTGTGCTTGCATGCTGTAGGACTCAAGCATACACTTAAGTAGTATCGCCCTTATGAGAACATCTTACAGTATCGTCTGCCATTCGCAGTCACATCTAGTTCCTGTATTCTCTAAACACATGCTTTAGGCATTGCGCGTATGATCATTATATATTGGTGAACCATAGTTTTGAAATACGAAATAATATCACTTTGCCAGAGTGGAACAATGTTTTTGTTTGATACAAACTTTTTTTGAGCCTTGCTTGGCTGCTATGTGGTACTGCACATGTTGTGTCATCTCCCAATGAGAAGAACTTCTAAAATTGAGAATTCTCTTTCGGGTTCCCCTAAAGTTTGTCTTTACGAGATTCCATAGTACACATGCAGTGAGTGTATAAACATGTACGTACTCGTATAGTACTCAGTGAGTGTATAAACATGTATGTACGCATATAGTACTCAGTGAGTGTATAAACATGTATGTACACATATAGTATACACATGCAGTGAGTGTATGAACATGTATGTACGCATATAGTACTCAGTGAGTGTATAAACACGTATGTACTCGTATAGTACTCAGTGAGTGTATAAACACGTATGTACGCGTATAGTACTCAGTGAGTGTATAAACACGTATGTACGCGTATAGTACTCAGTGAGTGTATAAACACGTACGCATATAGTACTACGCATGCATGCAGTGAGTGTATAAACATGTATGTAGTATACAAGTTAGATGTGGTGTGGATGTCATCCGTGCTGTGGAGTCTTACAATACATACATACATATTTGTACAAATTTTGTTCAACTTGTACATGTTTTATGTATGCATTGGTCGTGTCTTGTTGAATGTACAGGATATTGTTCCCTTTGCATACATGTGACTATAAGATGTGTCCATTCTAGCACACACACACACACACACATACACACACACACACACACACACACACACACACACACACACACATAGACACACACACAAACACACAAACACATGCGCAAACACAGACACATATGCATAGGTGTAGGAACCATGGGGGCTGGAGGGGCTATAGCCCCCCCCCCCCCCCCCCCCCCAATATTTCTTATTCTAGTTAATGTTTGCCTGATTTAAACAAGCTTTTTTTTCTGCACATGAACTGCACATGATATTGAACCCCCCCCCCCCCAAAGTACAAGTCATTCCTTTGCCAATGATATGTACAGTGGAACCTGTCTAATCCGGCACCCATTGGGGAATATAAAACAGTGCTGGATTAGCAGGTTGCTGGATTATAGAGGTCAGTTTGTATGGTAAAATTAATGGTTGGTGCTAGAGAATCTTGGCCGGTTTAGGAGAATGCTGGTTTATAGAGGTGCTGGATTAGGCAGGTTCCACTGTATGTACACATGTGTGTACACATATATACACACACATGTACACACATGTACACACACACACACACACACACACACACACACACACACACACACACACAGAGAGAGAGAGAGAGAGAGAGAGAGAGAGAGAGAGAGAGAGAGAGAGAGAGAGAGAGAGAGGCACATTGTACATATGTACTAGGAACATAGTTGTCTACTAATCTAACAAGATTGAAACTTTTTAGTATAAGTTTATATACAGACAGCAGGATAGTCCCCCAACCACCCTGTTGTCATACAGGTGCATTGTATTATGTACT
Organism: Halisarca cf. caerulea; assembly: GCA_963170055.1. Lineage (NCBI taxonomy): Eukaryota > Metazoa > Porifera > Demospongiae > Chondrillida > Halisarcidae > Halisarca > Halisarca cf. caerulea. The sequence goes on along the minus strand of CAUJGJ010000332.1, from coordinate 454,872 downwards.
TCATATTGTATTGTTAGCAAAATACCAGACAGAAGAAATCATTGGTTTCTGATTACCTTAAGCTCCAGAACTTAGAGTGGAAAGAGTGTGTGTGTGTGTGTGTGTGTGTGTGTGTGTGTGTGTGTGTGTGTGTGTGTGTGTGTGTGTGTGTGTGTGTGCGAGAGAGAGAGAGAGAGATAATGATAGAAGCATCCGTATTATCTTAGGGTATCACTAGGCATTCAAAGTGACAATCATTTCAGGTTCTCCATTCACAAAACTTGAATCTCGTGTGCATTTCAACTTTTGCAGTGCATACATGTAGTCAAACTTGGTTAGTAAGTACCTCAAGGGCCAGAAAATATGTCAGAAGTACTTACTATCTGAGTCATTTTCAGTACTGTACATGAGGTAGGGAGAGAGCAAGGAGTACTTACTATCAGTGTCGTTTTAGTACTGTATATGAGGCAGGGAGAGAGCAAGGTGTACTTACTATCAGTGTTGTTTTCAGTACTGTACATAAGGTAGGGAGAGAGCAAGGAGTACTGACTATCAGTGCTATTTTCAGTACTGTACATGAGGTAGGGGGAGAACAAGGCGTACTTACTATCCAGGAGTATGTACATATGTACTATCCCAGATACATGCTTACTAACCAAGTTTAATAACTGTATGTATACATTATATATATACTGTATATATATCTATATCTATATATCTATATACGTATATATATATATATATATATATATATATATATATATATATATATAATAGATACAGTCGGCTTGTCTGTAAGGACCCTTTGATCCTTTGTCAAGAGCCTTCAGTGGATGTAGCCACTATTTTTGGTTGTATGTAGTCTTCAGTGAACTGTGTGGTCTCTGTCCCCACTTCTTGGAAGCTTACAATTTATCCTGACCAGAGCATTATTTGTCCCGGTTTATTTGCACGTACAGGTCAATAAGACACGTGCGGGTTCAAGTGTTTGGTGGATGAAGTCATCCCCAGTGTAGACTACATCCAGTATTATGCGCACACCCAAACCAATCTATTTATATTATAGTATTATTTTATGCTATGCGGTCAATTTTTTTAGACTATGTAAACAGAACTGAGTGTTGTGCTGATTACATCATTGAATACTTATTAGCAATGGGAGTATAATAGGATAAAAACTGTTGAGTTATTGCATTCCTCCCCCATTGAACCCTTTGAGTTCATCCATACTGCATACTTGCCTGTTCTTAACACTCTTTGGTAATATATTATTATTTTGCTTATCACTTTGTGCCTGTTGATTGTAGGTATGTGTTATTCCTGTGTGTGTGTGTGTGTGTGTGTGTGTGTGTGTGTGTGTGTGTGTGTGTATGTGTGTGTGTATGTGTGTGTGTGTGTGTGTGTGTGTGTGTGTGTGTGTGTGTGTGTGTGTGTGTGTGTGTGTGTGTATGAATGCATGTATACAATCATGTTTCCATGCATACATAATAATATGTATATGCGTACGCACATGTACGTACGCATGTAAATATTTATACTATTACTAATGTTTTACTTACCAGTAAAAAGTCATTGACAGCATCACTTGACCGTGTGTAATAGTTTATTTGCAAAATTTTATGATATTACTTATCAAATTATCAATCACAATGGTAGTGTGTGGGTTTGTTAGTTTATTTATTTTGAGCTTCTCGTAATTATTTGTTGCTTAGAAATGATCCTGATCGGCATGAGCTTCAAACTGTATAATGTCCCATTTTCATACATGTGTTTATGTATGCTGCATACCTCATATGTACGTATGTACAGTCACACCTGGTTTATCCAACACTGGTTTATCCGACACTGGTTTATCCGACACTGGTTTATCCGACACTGGTTTATCCAACATTGGTTTATCCGACACTGGTTTATCCAACACTGGTTTATCCAACACCGGTTTATCCAAAAACCTCATTTACCCCGCACTCTGCTGTGAATCGCCATCACTACTCTGTGTACAATTACCTTGCTTTATTTAACACCTGGTTTCTCCAACACATTTTATGAGGAACAAACGTGTTCAGATATATCAGGGCCCTCTGTATGTGAGTACAACTCCCTGAAGTGTAAATGTCAGGTTTTGTGTAGTAGGGAGGGGGTGGGGTGTGCACACTCCTCCCCCACCCTCTCCCAACTTGGTTGGTAAATACTACTGAGGGACATGTTAAAAGTATGTACTCACTATCAGAGGTGATTTCCGTCAGAGTCTCTTTCAGTAGTGTCATGAAGTAGAGAGAGAGAGAGAGAGAGCAAGGTGTATGTACTTGCTGTATATCCCGAAATATTGGCGATCATTAAATTTGGCAATTTGTGCAAAATCAGGCTGTAATAAAATATTGCCGAAAAGTATATTTGGCGGTTGCACAGCAAGGACAAAGCATAGTAAGTAGGTTTATGTAAATTTGGTGATAGAAATTTTGCAATTTTGATCCTGACCACCAAACTGCTGAATTACAATGGCACCAATATTTCCGGATATACGGTACTACCTGAGAGCATGTACGTACGTATTATCACAGGTACTTGCTAACGAAGTTCAGCTAAAATATTAAATTTTTACACCATTTATTGGGAAATTATCACAAGAGATAGTATCCACAAACTTCCCGAGGGAGGTTCCTTGATGTACGTTTTAGTACACCAAGAATCATGGCCTAATACTTGTGCAATGGCATGGCGACAAGACACATTTCAAGGAACGTCAAATTGCAAATATAGTGCCTGTTAGCTGTTTCAGAATCCTTTGTCCTGTTTCCCCTATATTGAAGCGTTTTGCAAAATTTTTTGAATTGCAAGAATTTTTAAAGTATTGTATGTATGTGCATATTATGTTGTTCCATGTACGTATGTGCGTATATTCTCCATGTACAGATGTACATTTGCATGTGAACACAACACTCACGTAGTATACGTACATATGTACATACAGTGAGACCTCACTTATCCGCACCTCAGATATCCAGTTCCCTTACCTTCCTCAGTAGATTTTATTGGAACAAATCTGCAATAATCCTACTGTACACTATACTACTGCTCCCTCATTTATCCAGTTTCCTCACTTTGTTCACAATTTCATCCAGAACTGATGTGTGCGGATAAGTGAGGCCTGCTATGCAGTAGGGTTATTCTTAGCATTAATGTAGCTCTCCTGTGCATTGGTTATCCATTTTTTGTGATTTGCATGTGTACATTGAAGTGTGTCAACTGGAGTGCTCCTTTTTCATCAGATTCTTGTTCATCGGACGATTTACTAAATGTTTGTACAGGTGGATTTAAGAAGAGTTCGCTGTATGTACGTGCGTACAGTGTAGGCCCGGAGCAAGCATTTTTGGGGTGGTCTGGCGGAAATTGTCAATGTAGATAAGATACAGGACATATGTATATGGTATACATGCAGGTTGCAACATGCATGCATACCAACATGCAGGTTGCAACATGCATGCATACCAAACTATTACCCTAGCATTTGATTGAGTTTCAAACCCCTTTTTTAAAAAGGGGTTTGGGCTAAAAAGTGGTCCGGCGAATGCCAGACCTGCCGGACTACTTGCGCTGGCCTTGTGTACACACTGAAGTACGTACATGCGTACACACATATATACAGTGTTCTCCCAGGTATCTTAAGGCATGTCATTCCAACATGGCTTCCTTTCTAAATTTTAATACTGTTTGTAGGAAAAACAAACGTGCATTCATAGAGTATTGAAAATCTACGTATGTTTACTACGAATCATGCTAGTACCCAAAACTGACGCTGCAATCAACTTGTGATGTATTGTATGTATGTATTCGTATATGATGATGTATGTATGTATGTATTCGTATATGATGTATGTATGTACGTACGTACGTATGTGGGTACATACTCAACATGCCTGAAATTATTGGGGCCACCTTATGTAAATTCAGCTGATGTACGTATTCTTTGTAGAGAGGTTTTCCTCTTTGGGAGGTTCAAAATGTATTATAGGAATTGTACTGGGACTGTAAGTCATGTCCTTTGTAGAGAGGTTTATTCTTCTGTGTCCTTATTTGGGAGAGTCCACTATTGGAGGTTTCACTGTATATATAAGCACTGAGGTAGTAAACACTGAGGTAGTAAGTACTGAGGTAGTAAGTACTGAGGTAGTAAGCACTGAGGTAGTAAGCACTGAGGTAGTAAGCACTGAGGTAGTAAGTACTGAGGTAGTAAGTACTGAGGTAGTAAGCACTGAGGTAGTAAACACTGAGGTAGTAAGTACTGAGGTAGTAAACACTGAGGTAGTAAGTACTGAGGTAGTAAGTACTGAGGTAGTAAGCACTGAGGTAGTAAGTACTGAGGTAGTAAACACTGAGGTAGTAAGCACTGAGGTAGTAAGCACTGAGGTAGTAAGTACTGAGGTAGTAAGCACTGAGGTAGTAAGCACTGAGGTAGTAAGTACTGAGGTAGTAAGCACTGAGGTAGTAAGCACTGAGGAAGTAAGTACTGAGGTAGTAAGCACTGAGGAAGTAAGTACTGAGGAAATATGTACTGTAAGTACTGACTATTCAACTTGATCTGGATAACACCAGCTTCGACAGAAGTGTAATGGAAATTCTTTGCAGTGCACACTCATTGCAGCGCACTCAGTGTAGCACAGATTCAGTGCAGCACAGACTCAGTGTAGCACAGATTCAGTGCAGCACAGATTTGGTGTTTCAAAGCTCACTGACAGGCAGGGCAATGTCATTCCACAGTGTAGAAGCTTAGCACCACACATAAAGTTAACTTTCAACGTGACAGAATCTAGCTTCCAGTCTCCATGTAGGAATGTGTTGCCTGGAGTTACCATTTGTTTGAGACTAGCAGAAGGCTTTTGTTCTATTCCTACCATCCCATGATTTACATTAACATCTGAATATGTGTGTGTGTGTGTGTGTGTGTGTGGCTGACAGGAAATTCCTACTCAGTAGCCTGGAGTCTGTCCTGCTGATGTGTTTCCTGATCTAAGCGACTTTGATCTGCACACCCCCTTACTAATGTATAGGTAGTTAGAGCTGAATACAGTTGATATGTTGGTGCTTGTGGTTGAGGAGATTATAGCAGAATCTGATGTGTGCAGTTGAGTGGGAGGATTAATTGGTTACTATGAATTGTGGGATATTGAGCACAGGAAGTTAATATTGGCAGGTGGGAGGGATGGAGTGGGGTGTGGGTGTGAGGAGGTTGGGGTGTGGTGGGTGGAAGGGATGGAGTGGGGTGTGGGTGTGAGGAGGTTGGGGTGTGGTGGGTGGGAGGGATGGAGTGGGGTGTGGGTGTGAGGAGGTTGGGGTGTGGTGGGTGGGAGGGATGGAGTGGGGTGTAGGTGTGAGGAGGTTGGGGTGTGGTGGGTGGGAGGGATGGAATGGGGTGTAGATGTGAGGAGGTTGGGGTGTGGTGGGTGGGGGGGATGGAGTGGGGTGTAGGTGTGAGGAGGTTGGGGTGTGGTGGGTGGGAGGGATGGAGTGGGCTGTAGATGTGAGGAGGTTGGTGTGTGGTGGGTGGGAGGGATGGAGTGGGGTGTAGGTGTGAGGAGGTTGGTGTGTGGTGGGTAGGAGGGATGGAGTGGGGTGTAGATGTGAGGAGGTTGGGGTGTGGTGGGTGGGAGAGATAGGTTAGTGCAGTTCAGCACACACGTGTGTAGTGCAGTCCAGCACACACGTGTGTAGTGCAGTCCAGCACACATGTGTAGTGCAGTTCAGCACACACATGTGTAGTGCAGTTCAGCACACACGTGTGTAGTGCAGTTCCGCACACGTGTGTAGTGCAGTCCAACACACGCGTGTGTAGTGCTGTGTTTCAAGGCTCTCCTGTCAACTCTGTATATGTACTGTGCATGCATGCATACAAAACTGACAAGTCAATACAAGCGGATTACTGATTGATTTTAGCATGAGTATTTTACATATGCATGCCGGCCATACTTGCTCACATGTCAACAAGTGGTGGCATATTAGAGTCTGTGTGCACAGCCTCACGTGCACTGAGTGGTTAATCTACCTGCTAAGTAGACACCTGTGTTGCCCTGTTCTTCTCCTGCATAAGCAAGGCGGAGAAGGGGACTTGAGTCTGAACTAAGGAGCAGTTGGTGCACCACTTTGCTGAAGTCCAGTGGAAAGTGTGAGCTGCCATACCTGGGAGTATGACACGCCATAACATTCTGCAGATCTTGGTGTTTTTCAGTTTTGACAGCTTTTAATATTGTTCTGGGTTGGCGTATTTTGATACTGATGTTGTTGAACAATTTTGCAACAATGGTATGACATACCTATGGGAGGGCAGTGTGCCAATCTGCTTTCAACACAGCCTGTATGCAGCAAAGCATGTTTACAGTACAGTGTTAGGTTTTGTTTGCAGTAAGGAGTTAAGGTAGCAGCTGCTCTCCCCTGTTCTCCACTGTATTGCAGCTTGTACACTTACAAATGGAGATTGTGTGTGTGTGTGTGTGTGTGTGTGTGTGTGTGTGTGTGTGTGTGTGTGTGTGTGTGTGTGTGTGTGTGTGTGTGTGTGTGCGCTCTCATGTGTACACTTGTATATTGTATGTACATATGTTTGTGTGTGTCTGTATGTGTGTGGTTGATTCAGAGAATGACAAGGTGAAGAATGGGCATAATCTCTTTAATGTTATGGGAAAGTTTCAGAAAGAGTGTTGTTGCAGCTAACATGCAGCATGTTCACGGGCAGATTAAATGACATGTCACAGACTCACCGGGTTTTCCACCATGTCCGTTTCATCCCAAGTGCGATACCTGTGGTGTTCTCCAACTGAAGTGCCACCTGCAATGCTGAAAGGTAGTGCAGCGGAACCTGTGTGAGGCAGACAATATGGGGATCTAATTCCCAGGGTTGCTGCAATACGTCATTTCGTGTGTGTATGAGAGTTTGGGGTCATAGCCTATTGTCCAGTTTATACAGATTTTCAAGTGTCCTTAATAGCAGGTTTCATTGTACAGTGAGACCTCACTTATCCGCACACATCCATTCTGAGTAAATGAGGGAGCAGTAGTATAGTGTACAGTAGGATTGTTGCAGATTTGTTCCAATAAAAACTACTGTGGAAGGTGAGGGAAGCGGATATCTGACGTGTGGATTAGTGAGGTCTCACTGTAATCAGACACACCTTGGGCCTCAAAATAGATGACACATGTCAGAGGTTTTCAGATTATCCAGTGTTTCTTAGTACAGTCAAACACAATGGTTGTCCCTCAGAATATGGTCTGATTAGAGAGAATGTTGGATCATTGAGATGTCAGATTACAGAGGTTTCACTGTATACGCGTTTGTACCCATGACAATGTAGATACGCATATGCCTCTGCAGGTACAGTCAAACTTGTTTACAACGACTCCCTTGGTGCCACTAAAATGTGCTGTTATAACCAAGTTGTTGTTGTAACCAGGACATTTAGTACAGAGACCATTGAATCAGTTCCTGCCATGTGTGTTGTTGTAAAGAGGTTGATTTTGTAAACAGTGACTTTGTAACCAAGTTTGGCTGTACACGGAAGTGTGGCTTGAACAGTGGAGCCCTCCTGAGACAAACTCTCTTAAAGCAAAATTTCTCTTAAGATGAAATATGTGCTAAGCTCTAGGGTAAAAGTCAGTATGGATTCGAGTCTGTTAAGATGAAATTCTCTTGAGATGAACATTTATGCATGATCCCTTGCGTTTTGTCCTATGAGGGTTCCTCCGTATTTTATTCATTTACTTATTTGTTTGTTTATCTGGTGATAGCCGAGCAATTGGATAAAGCATTTCCTACTCTGCCTCGTCACAGCTTCCAGTTTCCTACTAGTGGGAAAGTTTACAGAGTGTGAGAATATCTGCTCTTGTGTATATTATGCTGTAAAAGCTGTGTGGTATTGTTGTTTTTTGTTTTTGTTGTTGCTGTTGTTGTTGTTGGTGGTGGTGGTGTGTGTGTGTGTGTGTGTGTGTGTGTGTGTGTGTGTGTGTGTGTGTGTGTGTGTGTGTGTGTGTGTGTGAAATATCCTTGTCTGCCTGTGTGTTTGTGTGCATATGTGGAAGCGAGCAGGCCTCAAAACAACATATGTACGTATGTGTGCACACATGTTCCTATAGTGTGTACCAGCATGCTGAGTACTGGTACCTCACTTCATCCAGCGTGCTGCTGTTGTTGAACAGTACTTCAATCATTTTCTTGTGGGCCTGTTTTGTATATAGGGCAGAATATCGGTAGCACAACTCCACGTTTGTCTGAATCTATATGTACATATGTATGTATACGTATATGTACGTATGTACATATGTACGTATGTATGTATAGAATGGATACACAGTGTGTGTTAAGTTGTGCGAGTTGAGTTAGACATCTGTCTGGGAGATTTAATATCATTCTCATTTTTCTCTGTCTTTTCCCTCTCTCTCCCTCCCTCTCTCCTTCCTCCATTCCTCCCTCCCTCCCTCCCTCCTTCCACCCCTCCTTCTTCCCTTTCCCTCTTTCTCCCTCCCTCCCTCCCTCCTTTCACCCCTCCTTCTTCCCTCTCCCTCTTCCTCCCTCCCTCCCTCCTTCCACCCCTCCTTCTTCCCTCTCCCTCTTCCTCCCCCCTCCCTCCTTCCACCCCTCCTTCTTTCCTCTCCCTCTTTCTCCCTCCCTCCCTCCCTCCTTTAACCCCTCCTTCTTTCCTCTCCCTCTTTCTCCCTCCCTCCCTCCTTCCACCCCTCCTTCTTCCCTCTCCCTCTCCCTCCCTCCCTCCCTCCTTCCACCCCTCCTTCTTTCCTCTCCCTCTTTCTTCCCCCCTCCCTCCCTCCTTCCACCCCTCCTTCTTCCCTCTCCCTCTCCCTCCCTCCCTCCCTCCTTCCACCCCTCCTTCTTTCCTCTCCCTCTTTCTTCCCCCCTCCCTCCCTCCTTCCACCCCTCCTTCTTCCCTCTCCCTAGTTCTTCATCAAGGATACAAAAAGTAGCAATGGGACATTTGTGAACGATCGACGTCTGAGTCGCTCGGGAGAGGAGAGTGCTCAGTATGAGCTAAAATCAGGCGACATTGTACAGTTTGGAGTGAATGTCGAGGGACCCAGCAGAGGTTAGCTACCTACGTATGTGAATACATTATCCTTCTAGTATGAATTTGGTGTCCTTATTGTAAACAGCAAAACTGCAGTATCTTGGTCTAAACTATGTATGTATGTACATTGGTTTATGTAGTTTAGGCGATTGTAAGCATGTATTTTTTCTATGTGATGTTGTGGAGTGTAGCTGAAATGTGTAAATTTCCATAAGGCTTTCAAAGGTCGTATTTTCCACGTTGTGTTTGTGTATGTTTATTGTAAAGGTGTGTGTGTTTGTGTGTGTGTGTGTGTGTGTGTGTGTGTGTGTTTGTGTGTGTGTGTTAGTGTGTGTGTGTGTATGTGTGTGTGTGTGTGTGTGTATGTGTTTGTGTGTATGTGTGTGTGTGTGTGTGTATGTGTGTGTATGTGTTTGTGTGTATGTGTGTGTGTGTGTGTGTGTGTGTGTGTGTGTGTGTGTGTGTGTGTGCATGTGTGCGTGTGTGTGCACATACATGTAAATAGCAGAAGTGACCATTGTCTCATCCTCTGTTATGCGTAGTCTTGTGTTTTATCATACTTTTGTGTCATTGTGGTTTCTAAAAGCAAGGTTGCCCTCAAGTTGCTAGGTGTGGTATCCTATTGATAATAATGTTATGATTATTACCTGATGGCTTCACTATTGGTCCACTAGTGTCTTTGTGTGTTAAGTCATAGGTGTTACCATGTGTTCCTATTGTCAAGTATGTCACTTGTTGTTTGTGTATGTGTGTGTACGTGAGTAAACCTGAGTGTACTTGTATGACTTTGTGTGATTGTGTGTGTGTGTGTGTGTATGTATGTGTGTGTGTGTGTGTGTGTGTGTGTGTGTGTGTGTGTGTGTGTGTGTGTGTGTGTGTGTGTGTGTGTGCATTTCCATGGAATACCTACATCAGTGGCAGGTTTCCTTATATATTGTTAGCATTCCACAAAATGTAGATTCAGTCCACAGTTGTTAAATCACAGTTCTACTTTTGGTTTGGTTTAACTGCCCTTTGTTTGACAACTTTTGCTTTTGTTTTTGCTTTTGGTTTTGATTTCCTGTTGGTGGTGCAGGAAGTTCTCTCTGGTAGTATATAGCAGCTGATGCAACCATCACCAGCAGGGTAAAACCATAGACACTAGAGAGTCTGTGGTGACACACACCTCAAGCACAGAGCTGAGGTGTACTGACCGTTTGTACCTCAGAGGTGTGACCAACCCCCAACCTCTGCACTCTCTGTCACAGGTTCATGAACCCTACCTCAGGGAAGAGTCCTGCACTTGGGTCGACATTTCAACTTACTTCAGGAGACAGCAATTTGATTGGCTAACCAGTATATAGCTAGCCAGCAAGTGATTTTCTTCCTCTTGAGTCCTTTTAGTTGCACACATCAGCAGCTGAACAGGTAGAAGGAGTTTTCCACCTCACTGAAGGAGTTAGGTCACAGAGAGATCTTTTCTATTAATGCTTATGTCACTGTATTCTTCCCTGCAATGATGACATGCATACCTTACCAAATAGGAGAGAGCGCTAACTATAGGCACCTAGAGGGGGTGTGATGGTGCCTCTAAATGCCACTCTGTGTGTGTACACAATACACACTAGGTAATGGTGGGCACCATTAGAGTTAGGCGCCTATTTTGAGGCGGGTGCGATCAAGGGCAAGCGCCTACACTGAAGTATGTGGTGGTTTGATTTCAATCTGCCCTGCCACCTCTGTGTGGGCCTCCCTCTAATTGTATTCATTATCCTCATTCCCTAATTGATTTTAACTAACTTGGTCCTGTTATGTGCACATCAGCATTGTGTTGATCCTGTGCCATGTGGGCAGCTGTGATGGCTTGTGTTCTATGATGGCTTGTGTTCGTCTGTCGCTTTATATTAGAAATTGATCCCTGGGATTCTTAGGCAAGTATTTTCTCCGTACTTACTTGCACTCAGCCAGCAGGTACCCTCTGCCCCAATTGAAATACTAGGCTTTCTCTATGAAAGGGGCTTCTCTGTGTTGATGGAGTGCTGTTTCCAAAGTGTTAGTTTGCCTGGCTTGGATACTCTGCAGTACTGCCCGGGATCTTACATGTGCGTGCGCACACACACACACACACACACACACACACACACACACACACACACACACACACATACACACAAACACACACACACACGCAGCACGCACACACATGCACACACACACACACACACACACACACACACACACACACACACACACACACACACACACACACACACACACACATCCTTCTCTCAAAAGTGGCTTTGTGACATCATGAAGTGGAGTCCTCTTCATACCCCAGCCATGTGTTTATCCTCCTCTATGTTACGCATACAAACGCATACAAACGTACTAGTATTTGCTTACTTCATGGTAAATATTGCTTTCATGAAAGCCTATATTGTCCATTCAAAGTAAAATGTTACTTTGGAGTTGGTATCTCTCTTGGGAAAGGAGACCTCCTTAATTTTCATGTGTTGACCTCATCTATGCCTTTCGGTACTTCTTTCTGTGCAATTATCTAGGTATTGTCCTCCTTGTGTGTGTACGGGGGTGTGTATGTGTGTCTGTGTGTGTATGTGTGTGTGTGTGTGTGTGTGTGTGTGTGTGTGTGTGTGTGTGTGTGTGTGTGTCTGTGTCTGTGTCTGTGTGCGGGTGCAGGTGTCTGTGTCTCTCTCTCTCTGTGTGTGTGTGTGTGTGTGTTTTGTTTTTTGATGTAATTTTTTCCAATCAACACTCTGCACTGGTATTTGGACTGGTATTCAGAGCCATTAGCACACTAGCTTGCTGTCCTGTCACTTCCCTATGCTGAGATGTGTGTGTGTGTGTGTGTGTGTGTGTGTGTGTGTGTGTGTGTGTGTGTGTGTGTGTGTGTGTGTGTGTGTGTGCATGCATGCATGCGTGCGTGCGTGCGTGCGTGCATACGTGCATGCATCCATATGTACATGCGTGCGTGTGTGCATGCATGCTTGTGTACAACATTGTGTACTTACATTATTGTCTATATTGTATGTCTACGTATGTACGTACATACCTCTGCAGTTACACATGGATGCATTATTGGATCCATACAGTTGTATATTGGCAATAAAGAGCTTCCTAGGTAAGATTTAGTGTGTGTATGTGTGTGTATGTGTTTGTGTGTATGTGTGTGTGTGTGTGTGTGTGTGTGTGTGTGTGTGTGTGTGTATGTGTGTGTGTGTGTGTGTGTGCGTGCGTGTGTGTGTGTGTGTGTGTGTGTGTGTGTGTGTGTGTGTGTGTGTGTGTGTGGTCCTATGGGATGACTATATAGCTGGACCCGGGATGCATGTATCAGAACTTCATTAGTGGGGGAAGGGCAGTTGCCTCCCCCTCCATAGAATCTTACCCCCTTGAAATTTTTGAACGATATGTGCTGGCTCACATGTGTGTGCAGGTTTGTACCTCTTGTTTTGTGTAAAGTGAGAGTGTGAACTGGAAAAGAGAGGTATCCACTGTCTGGAATGATGTGAATGATTGAAATTACAGTAGTATATATGTATGTACGTATGTATGAGTATATGCATGTTGGTATGTACGTATGTACGTATGTATGTTGTGTATGTATGAGTATACGTATGTATGTGTGTACATATGTTGTGTATGTATGAGTATATGTATGTCGGTACGTATGCATATATGTGTGTATGTATGTTGTGTATGTACATACGTATGTAAGTGCCAGCTGCTACAATGGTGTTGTGTGCATGATATGTATGTATGTAGGATGGAACTGAGGTTGTGATGTTTGTGCATCTTTCTGTCCTTTGCAGCCGCGATGAATCACCCCAAGACCATTTGAGACAGAGCCTACAAGTGTGTGTGTGTGTGTGTGAGTGTGTGTTTGTGTGTGTGTGTGCGCGTGTGTGTGTGTGTGTGTGTGTTTGTGTATTGGCATGTGCGTGTATGCACACTTATGTTGAGCTATACAGTCAGACCTCACTTGTCCGCACACATCCGTTATGGATGAAATTGCAGATGAAGCAAGGGAACTGGATAAATGAGGGAGTGTAGTATAGTGTACAGTAGGACTATTGCAGATTTGTTCCAATAAAAACTACTGCAGAAGGTGAGGGAACTGGATATCCGAGGTGTGGATGAGTGAGGTCTCACTGTACTTCAGTTGCAGTGAACTGTTTCGCCATTGTTTTTATCATACCAATGTTAATAGCAATTAGCGATGATCAGGTTCTAATTAAGGGTTTCCTAGTGATCTTCCTTCTTTGTGAGCTTTGCCTCCTAGCACTTGATGGTGTCTTGTGGTCCAACAGAGCGTTTTCACCAATTGCTCTATCCTTAGATCACTGCAGAGATGTGAACAGTTAATGTGTTATAGGGTGTGCGCAGGCATGCGTGTATGTGTGTGGCTATCAGTGTGTATAAGCACATCTCAGTCTCGTAGCAACACAGCCTGTCTGCATGTGTGTGTGTGTGTATGTGTGTGTGTGTGTGTGTGTGTGTGTGTGTGTGTGTGTGTGTGTGTGTGTGTGTGTGTGTGTGTACGTATTTGATGTTTGTGTGTGTATGCATGTACGTATGTATGTTTGGTGCCCATGTGACACTTTTATCGAACACTCGTCTATGAGTGTGTGTCTGGCACGTTGAGTATGTGCATGTGTATGTGCTTGTGCACGTTCTGTGTTTGTATAGTTTTTACATGTTTGGTGCTCATTAGCATGATCACATGTGTACAGTTGAACTTGGTTAGTAAGCACCACCAGAGGCCAACTAAATATGTATGTACATAGGTGCTTATTATCAAAAGTACATACTATCGCAGTCACTGTACATGAAGTAGGGAAAGAGCAAGGAGTACTTACTATCAGTGTTGTTTTCAGTACTGTACATGAGGTAGGGTAAGAGCAAGGAGTACTGACTATCAGTGTTGTTTTCAATACTGTACATGAGGTAGGGAGAGAGCAAGGAGTACTGACTATCAGTGCTGTTTTCAGTACTGTACATGAGGTAGAGAGAGAGCAAGGAGTACTGACTATCAGTGCTGTTTCAGTACTGTACATAAGGTAGGGAGAGAGCAAGGAGTACTGACTATCAGTGCTGTTTTCAGTACTGTACATGAGGTAGGGAGAGAGCAAGGAGTATTGACTACCCTGGAGTATGTACTGTCCCAGGTACATGCTTACTAACTGAGTTTGACTGTACTGCGTGCACCCCATGATGCTGGCCATTTTAGTATGTTGCAAGAGTAGCTGCTTTGGAACGCTGGTGAAATCTGTCAAAGATGGTAGAATCAAATGCTGTTATCTATGGCTCAGTTGAAAGGCATACTTAAACCATTCTGTATGCCAGGGTCAGCAATAATCGTATAGTTTAATGTGTAATGTTGTAAGAAAACATACGTTGTTCTAAAATGCCTTCGGGTGTGTAACGCTCCTCCGATATATATATATAATATAGATATAAAGCAAATTCTTATAATAGAGAATTTATATAATAGTAATAGAGAAGTATGAATTTATACAGGAAAGAGTTATAGGAATTGTTTTCAAAACAATCGTCCAGTTACAATAAACAGTATGTTCAATGAATGTTCAGCTGTGCACTTACACTCCAATGCTTTTCAATTGATTCGAGTGCGCGGGGCAGCAGCCCCCACGAGTTTTTAACTCGAATTACTTGTTTCTGACTTGCAAACAGCATCCTGTCCCAGCATGTCTGTAATCGAGGCATTTGAGTATACCTAATACAGTCGAACCTCTCTATAATGAACCCTGGATACAATGAACTCTCTAATATAACAAACACAGACCTTAGAATGTACACCTATTTACTCTATTGTAAATGAACCCTGATGTAGTGAACACCCTTATGTAGTGAACACCCTGATGTAGTGAGCACCCTGATGTAGCAAACACCCTGATGTAGCGAAGAACCTGATGTAGTGAACACCCTGATGTAGTGAACACCCTGATGTAGTAAACCTTTTTGGCGGTCCTGAGTTGGTTCGTTATGGAGAGGTTGGACTGTATCTGTACTTTCCAATAGAGGTATGCGTACTGTACGCACTGTATGTATGAACAGAACGATAAATGAGTAGGAGTATCCAGAATTATATGCGTATGCACTACACCACATATGTACGTACTTCTAAGGAATTTACACTGTAGTCTAGTACAGAATGGTGGTTGGATGCTCAGTGTTGTTTGTATGTGCATATATGTTGTATGAAGTAGCATCACATGCTGTGAATCCTTTGTACAGGTGGATGGAGTGAGTGAGAAGGACATTGAGGATGCACTCAAGACTGTACAGGTTTGTGTGTGTGTGTGTGTGTACGTGTGTGTGCATGTGTGCGTGCGTGCATGCATGTGTGCACGCAAGTGTTGCCTGTATATGTGTATGTTTTAGTTTCTACAATGACAAACCTTCAATGCATTGTCACCAATGAACCAGTATATTGGATTGTAAAAGTCATGCACGAGTGTGGGAAGCCAATGGACAAGTGTTATAAACCTGTTTGGGGCTAATCTGCATTCGGTGAGACCTGTATAAGAAAGCCATTCAAGGGACCAAGTAATTGTGGCCTCTATAGACAAGTGGTCCTTATGTAGAGGTGCAATAGTATTGTTTTGGTGGTTCCAGGACCAGCATACAGTGGTCTCTATAGACAGGTGGTCCTTCTATGTAGAGGTGCAATAGTATTAGTGGACTATAGAACTGCCCACGGTGACCTCTATAGACAGGTGGTCATTAAGACAGGTTTCACGGCGTAGACATGTGGTTGCTTCATACAGTGACTGATGTGTGTCACTCACATTTAATTTTATCTTGTAATTTTTAAACAAATTAAAGATTGATATGATAATAATAATTCATAGATGCAATTCGTGTGCACATGCGTTGCTCGTAGTAGTTCACATTAGTCCGCACACATACTGTACATGCGTATGTGTAGTGTGTTGTGTACGAGTGTGCGTGCGATGCAGTCGAACCACTTTATCACGAAACTCAAGCAAGTGTGGAGGTATTCATAAGCACGTATTCACATAGGCAGTACATTTGCAGTGTGTTGTGTCTGAACTTCGATTGTCTTGTACTTTTCTTGGTGTGGGGTACTTGTTCGCGTGAAGCAGTTTCTCGTTTGTTGTGAAGTACAACTGTTTGTGGATACTCTGTCCGCTGGTGTCTTGTGTATGCACGTGTGTGTCATCTGTGCCATTATGTAAGACCAAGTTCCTATTTTGCCATTTTGTTTTTGCAGCACTCCTACTTAAGGAGTGCTACCGTACTCCATAATAGTTACTGTGAGAACTGTCTATTCACAAACTTAACATCTGAATTCCGTTCAAGTTGTTAATTTGCAAACTATGTGTCCTGCTAAGATTTGTGGCCACACAGTCGTCTGAAATGGTGGGTGTACATCAGAAATATGGCCATGTTAGAGAGATCGTTGGATTATTGAGAAACGAGATCCCTGAGTTCCAGTGCTTGTTTCACGTCGCTTCGTAGCTGTGCATAGACTGTGTGGGAAGACCGTTAGTTCCTCCTCTTGTCATAGATGTTTGCTGTGGAGTGTTGTATGCTCCCTTAGGCCTAGGTGGGTGTGCCTACTGCGTTGTGCAATGCACTGTAGACCCAGTGTAGTGCACTGTAGACCCAGTGTAGTGTACTGTAGACCCAGTGTAGTGCACTGTAGACCCAGTGTAGTGCACTGTAGACCCAGTGTAGTGCACTGTAGACCCAGTGTAGTGCACTGTAGACCCAGTGTAGTGCACTGTAGACCCAGTGTAGTGCACTGTAGACCCAGTGTAGTGTACTGTAGACCCAGTGTAGTGCACTGTAGACCCAGTGTAGTGCACTGTAGACCCAGTGTAGTGTACTGTAGACCCAGTGTAGTGCACTGTAGACCCAGTGTAGTGCACTGTAGACCCAGTGTAGTGTACTGTAGATCCAGTGTAGTAATGCATAGCATAACATACAGTCAAACCTCGTTAACAAGTACACCATGGAACGTTCAAATATGTACTTGCTCAGGGTATCGGGTATCAGGGTATCTTATTTGTACTGGGGAGCCTTTAGCCATTGGCTATTCCTACAGCTTGTTATCAAGAATGCTTGTTCAACTTAACCGTGTAGTCCGTATAGTGTGTGTATTGGAGCACATCGTGTACTATGTAACAGTAGAGCCTAACACAGTCTATGTAGAGGTTCCATAGCTACATTATGTACCTGAGATGTGAAGCAATAAATAACTGAACAAATTCGGCTAATTCGGTCTGCCTCTTTATTTGAGTATTGTGTGAATGATTTTGCCTTCTAACGAATTGATTATTCTTGAGA
>CAUJGJ010000332.1:425000-427500 GCA_963170055.1 Halisarca cf. caerulea | reverse complement strand
CCGACATTATTCTCAGATCCCATTGAGTGTTGGATTAGAGAGGTTTCCCCGTAGCCTACCCTTCACTATAATAATATTATTATGGTGAAAAGGTACACACACACACACTGGTACACATACACACACACACACACACACACACACACACACACACACACACACACACACACACACACACACACACACACATATGCACACATACACATACAGATATATACATGCACACACGCGCACATGCCTGCGTATACATACAGATACCACATGTGTGCATACATACATACATACACACACACACACACACACACACACACACACACACACACACACACACACACAAACATGTGAAAAATCACTATAAATTCAATTTCCTCTGTTACGTACCTCCTTGTACATCCGTTGACACAACATCGATACTGTAGCCAGATTGTGCTGTTCAGTACAAGCTATCCCTATATTTAAGCACATTGCCTTGGCCTTTTACACAATACAGGGGGGTAGGAACATGCACACCAGCGAGGGGGGCAGAAGATTCTAGGTATAGAGCAAACAACAACAACAACTGCAGATACGTACGTATGATATTGGGACCCTATGTTCGCTAAAAGGGAGGGGCCAAGGCCTCCCTGCCCCCCTGGTTCCTACCCCTATATAAGCACAAGGGCACACACAGTGTAGGCCTTGCCTCAGTATAATACTTTCTGTTGATGTACTATGCCTCCACGCTCAGAGAGCACTGAATGGTAGCAAGTAGCATTTGCCATTCAACTGGAATGTTCGGTTTTGTGATTGCCTCAATTTAACTGCACATCCTGTCCCAGTTTTAACAACACGGAAGATTCAGTGTATCCCAATTCAACTGTACGATAGTTTCAACATGTCCCAATTTTAACAACACTAAAGATTCAGTGTATCCCAAATCAACCGCATGATTGTTTCATCATTTCCCAATTTTTGTAAATTTATTATGTGAAAGATTCATTATATCCAAATTCAACCATACAATAGTTTCAGCATGTCCCAATTCAACCATACAATAGCTTCAACATGTCCTATTTCAATGACATTATAGTTTCAGCATGTCCCAATTTTAACAACAGCGTGTGCGTACCAATGTCCAGTTCATGTTTGCTACCACAGTCCAAACTCATTACAGCCAATCACAGGGGACACTGTAAACGCCTCATCGCAATGATGCGGAGCCCTCTCAAGACAAACTCTCTTAATGTGAAATTTCTCTTAAGACAAAATATGTTTGAAGTCCACGGGTAGAAATCAGTATAAATGTCCTGTTAAGGTGAAATTCTCTTGTGATAAACATTCGAGGATAGTCCCTTGAGTTTCATCTTTAGAGGGTTCCACTGCATCAGAAATTCACTATAAACAGTTGCACTTTCATAGTAGAACATTCACTGGGTCATATGAACTATTCACTATATCAGAAATTCACTATATCCAGTTGCACTTTCATAGTAGAACATTTACTGCTTCACATGAATTTATTCACTGCATGCAGAAGTTCACTGTAAGAGATTTCTTTGTAACAAGTTTCCACTGCACAGTAGTAGTTTGAATGCATTGATCTCCTTTACATGTGTAGGATCATTCTGAAGAAGACATGAGGAGCAAGCTCAGAGCTACTTTGGAGGAGAAGCATCGTTGCGAAGAAGTTGCTAAGGACCAAATTCACCTTCTCTTATCTGAAAAGGCTACCAATGTGGCAGAGTTGGCAGTGGTCAAGGTTAGGTCTGTGTGTGTGTGTCTGTGTGTGTGTGTGTGTGTGTGTGTGTGTGTGTGTGTGTGTGTGTGTGTGTGTGTGTTTATGTGTGTGTGTGTGTTTGTGTGTGTGTGTGTGTGTGTGTGTGTGTGTGTTTGTGTATGTGACATGTGTGTGTGTGTTTGTGTATGTGACATGTGTATGTGTGCACTGTATTTGTGAATGTGTGCCTCAGTATGTTCCAGTGTGTGCTATACCTCTGTACGTTATCTGCCTGAACCAAGCCTGCAGTCAGGGGAGAGGGAGTTAAGGGGTTCAAATGAGGCCACTTGGGTTGAGGACCGGCAACAATCCTCGGTACTCCTTTCATGTGTTATACGTACAGACGGTGCAAAGATGTACGTAACTACATATGTATAGTAGAATACGTACATCAGGTCTGTCAACTGAGGGGGGGTCTTAGGGCTCAAACTCCCCTCCCCCCCCCCCCCCACACACACACTGGACAGGCCAGTCGGATGTGCCGGAATAATAGGAAACATTGTTAACTAAGAATGAAAAACTTAAACAGCCAATAATAGCAACATACATGTTCTTATAACAACATGCATTTTCTTATAGCAGCAAGGTACGTATATTATCAGATTTGTTGTGTGTACAGACACTGTTGGCTCGATAGCAATTGACGAGGGTCTTTTTCTTCTGGGTGGAAGTCTTGACAGCAGGAGACGTGTGAAATGAATGTACAGGTTACTGCGTTGCTTGTACCCATACGAAAAAAAGATG
>CAUJGJ010000332.1:417500-422500 GCA_963170055.1 Halisarca cf. caerulea | reverse complement strand
TTTGGCCAGGAAAGCTTTCAGTCATACAGTGGAATCACAGTATAGCAAATCCCAGGGGATGCTGAAATCCATTCACTATACCGTACGTGTGCAAACTTTTGCAGATGGCTGATTTTCCCATTTTATGTGGTTTTTATTTTCGCGGATCCCCCTTTAATCCTGCCTTCTTTTAATCTTTATTTGATATAAACTTTCTTTGTTTCTGGACGAAAGCCATTAAGCAAACAAGAGAAGATGCTGCAGTGCTTCTCGGCGACCCCTGTTCTTTTTGGTGGCCATTTTGGTTATTGCATAAGCAAGCACTCGACCTAAATGTTCGTGGAATTGAAATTCTTGCACATGGCCGCACATCTGCAAAATCCGCGGAAGTTTGCATGCGTACGGTATTCAGAATTTCACTGTAAGAGATTTCTTTCTAGTGAGTTTCGCAGCAGTAGTTACTGTCCTAGGAGCCCTGCAGTGAAACAAGCTAAACACAGAGCAGAGAATAGACAGCATACGTGCAGGGTACAGTGGGACCTCTCTACTCTAACACTCAATTGGACTTGAGAAAAGTGTCAGATTAGGAGGTTGTCGGATTACTGTGACTGTTAACAAGCATTTATATGGTGGCTGTACCTCATAAGATGTTCGGATTAGAGAGAGTGTTGGAGTATCGAGGTGTCAGATCACAGGAGTTTCACTGTATGAAATCAACAATTGACAGTGTAAGAATCGGTTACTTACAAAATTGGTTATTCTCGAACATAAAGAATTTCTGCTACAGTATGTTTGACTACATGTTACAGTCTATATTAATTCTTGTTGAGTGTCTCCATAGTAACCAGTTGTAGCTGCCCTTTTTGTTAAGTACAGTGGTACCCCCTTTGAGAGACCACTCTCGTGAGAGACCACCCTCGTGAAAGACCACCCTCGTGAGAGACCACCCTCGTGAAAGACCACCCTCGTGAAAGACAGGCTCTGCTGGTCACAAATGTATTCATATGTGCCCCATACTAAACTCCCCCTCATCAGAGACCATCTTTCACCTGTCCCTAGGGTGGTCTCTCAAAAGGGGTACTACTGCATGTACTTCGGGTAAGACCACATGTGGATGTGGTCTGTGTGTCTATGGTCCGTGTGTCTGTGTGTCTGTGCGTCTGTGTGTGTCTATGGTCTGTGTGTCTGTGTGTCTGTGTGTCTGTGTGTCTGTGTGTCTGTGTGTGTCTATGGTCTGTGTGTCTGTGTGTCTGTGTGTGTCTATGGTCTGTGTGTCTGTGTGTCTCTCAACAGAGGTACTACTGTACTGTACAGTAAGACCACATGTGGATGTGGTCTGTGTGTCTATGGTTACAGCGTACATTATGTATTTTCAGATGTACTTGCAGTACCTTCTGACTGTGGGTGTGTGCATGTGTGTGGGTGTGAGTGTAGTTGTCCATCTACAAACAATGTATCTATGTAATCTGCTGTAGTCCAATTTGTTCTCGTTAAGCTCAAATTTCCAAACTCCACTTTTCAATTATCCTTCAAACTACCCACATACAGTGCCTACACACTAGTCTAGGCAACCAGACCCTAGTTTGCCTATTGATCCTCAATCAGCCATTTTAGTTTGCTCAGCAAAAAAATGGTAGACATAAACTAGCAAGGCAATTGAGTCTGGTTGACGAGACTACCTGCACACTAGCAACCCTGGTTTGTATCAGTGAGGTTCGTGTATTGATGCCCTTGTGTTTTCATGTGTGTTTGATGGAGGAGTGTTCTCTTGTGTTCGCGTGTTAGGGTTGCTTGTATGTGTAAGTGTGTATGTTGGGGTTGCTTGTATGTGTAAGTGTGTATGTGTGGTTATGGCTATGGTTATGAATCATACCATTAGTTAAACTGGGAAGGCCTTTAGCCAAATGGAGGCTACTTTGCGTGGCACCTGGTAAGGGTATGAAGGTGGCGTATGTGAAGGTAATACCATAGAGGCTCATTGCTACGTTCTATAATGTTAGTCAGAATAGTCTTGAGCAAACACGTAGCAAAAAATCTTCAAGAAAATCTTCAATAGAAATCTTCACAACAAAATTTGGACATTTTGGCCAAGCAGGCCTTCGTCAGCTACATACAAATCACTGGCCAACTAACATATGTGAAGGTGTTTGCATGTATTAGTATGTTTGTATGTATTAGTATGTTTGTATGTATTAGTATGTTTGCATGTGTTAGTATGTTTGCATGTGTTAGTATGTTTGCATGTGTCAGTATGTTTGCATGTACTAGTATGTTTGCATGTACTAGTATGTTTGCATGTACAGTGAAACCTCTGTAAACCGAACCCTCTCAAAACCGAATGTGTTTTGTCCTGCTCTCTATATTTACATATAGAACCTCTCTAATCCAGACACCTCTCTAAACCGAACCTTTTCTTTGGTCTCAAGGGTGTTCAGTTTAGAGAGGTTATTATGTATAAGTATGTTTGTATGTTGAGGTGTGCTTACATGTAGGTATGTATTTGTGTGATTGCGTGTGTAGAAGTGTTGGCATGTAAAGGTGTGTTTATGTGTTTGCATGCAGAAGATTGTTCATGTGTTTGCATGCAGAGGGTTGTTTGTGTGTTTGCATGCAAAGATTTGTTTGTTTGCATGTAGAGGCATGTTTGCATGTAGAGGCGTGTTTGCATGTAGACATGTTTGCATGTAGAGGCGTGTTTATGTAGGTACATCCAATTGTAGTAAGTTAATTTGCATAATATTATAGGAATGTGCAGTGTGTGTAGAGCATTGTATTGTGATTGCATCCATGTGTTTCCACACCCACTTCCTCATGTCACACCCACTTCCTCATGTCACACCCACCTCCTCGTGTCACACCCACTTCCTCATGTCACACCCACTTCCTTGTGTCACACCCACTTCCTCATGTCACACCCACTTTCTCATGTCACACCCACTTCCTCATGTCACACCGACTTCCTCTTGGCACACCTACTTCCTCATGTCACACCCACTTCCTCTTACCACACCCTTTTCCTCATGTCACACCTACTTTCTCTCTCTCACTGCACACTGTGTGCATGTTGTCATCTGTTCATTAGTGTACTCTTCTTGTGTGTGTGTGCACCAGAAAACATGTATCTCATGTATTGCAAGCATCGTTGTGTACATTAACATAAACCTGTGTGTGTACTGTGTGTACTGTGTGTACTGTCCACTATGTGTGCACTGTGTGTACTGTGTGTACTGCCCACTGTGCGTGTACTGTGTGTACTGTGTGTACTGTCCACTATGTGTGCACTGTGTGTACTGTGTGTACTGCCCACTATGTGTGTACCGTGTGTACTGTGTGTACTGTGTGTACTGCCCACTGTGTGTGTACTGTGTGTACTGTATGTACCGCCCACTATGTGTGTACCGTGTGTACTGTGTGTACTGTGTGTACTGTGTGTACTGCCCACTACATGTATGTATGTTAGCTTGCCAGTGGAGCAAGGTACGTACAGTACTAAAATATGATTGGTATGAAAACACAATTGCCTACCAATTAAGCTCAGTTTTCACAGTACCAAGCCGTGAATCTTGTGTGAGTGTCCTTTGTAGAGTTTAACAGCACACCTGTGAGTTGGTTGGCCCTTGAAGGGGTAAATGGACCGTTTTAACCTCAGTATGTAACTCTTTTCAAAGTTAGAAGGACTGAAGACAATGATCTGAAATGGGAATAGTTAGTATCCCAGAAGTATAGCTGTTCTGGGTACATCCCTAAGAGGACGTGTGTGTCTGTGGCAACTGGTGGCTGTTTTACCTGTTGGTTGTTATATGGGGACCTCATGGTGCCCAGTGGCTGTTGTAGGTCAAAATGAGGGCCTCTATATACCCACTGGCTGTTGTAGGTCAAAATGAGGGCTCTGTATACCCAGTGGCTGTTGTAGGTCAAAACAAGGGCCTCTATATACCCACTGGCTGTTGTAGGTCAAAATGAGGGCCTCTATATACCCACTGGCTGTTGTACGTAGGTCAAAATGAGGGCTCTGTATACCCAGTGGCTGTTGTAGGTCAGAATGAGGGCCTCTATATACCCAGTGGCTGTTGTAGGTCAGAATGAGGATGTTCATGTGCTAGTTGGTTGTTATGTGTAGTTTTTGTAAGACTATCTCTTTTCAGAGCATGACAGAGAATTATGTGATGCATGGTGCCTTCTCCCTTAGTTGTGTGTTAGTGCATGTGTGTGTCACTGTGTATGTATTTGTGTGTGTATGTACGTATTGTGTGTGTGTGTGTGTATGTACATGTGTGTGCACATATGTGTGTGTACGTATGTACATGTGTGTGCACATATGTGTGTGTGTATGTACATGTGTGTGCACATGTGTGTGTGTATGTACATGTGTGTGCACATATGTGTACGTGTATGTGTGGTGTGTGTGTTTGTGTGTGTGTGTGTGTTTGTGTGTGTGTGTGTGTGTGTGTGTGTGTGTGTGTGTGTGTGTGTGTGTGTCACTGTGTGTGTCTGTGTGTGTGTATGCATGCAGCAGATTGCCTTGTATTGTTTCTGTACATAGCTATCATATGGTGACTGAAATTGAAGCAAGTTTGTCTTCTTTCTTTGTTTGCTTATGTGAAAATGTGTAGTTTACAACTGAAAAAGCAATGGGTACTCAACGAGAAGAGGTATTGAGAAAGGCACTCCATACAACAAGACTAGAGCTAGATTCAGTGAAAGGTGTGTGTGTGTGTGTGTGTGTGTGTGTGTGTGTGTGTGTGTGTGTGTGTGTGTGTGTGCATGTGTGTGTGCATGTGTGTGTGTGTGTGTGTGTGTGTGTGTGTGTGTGTGTGTGTGTGTGTGTGTGTGTGTGTGTGTGTGTGTGTGTGTGTGCGCGCGCGCATTGTGTGTTATGTCTACATACGTGCATCCATATCCAGTATTCCTATCTAGCATTGTGTGTGTTTCTATGCCTTTGTACCCCTGCTGTACTTGTGTAGACCATGTCTGTGTTACAAACAGCTATATACATGTTGTGTACTATGATGTGCCTATCA
>CAUJGJ010000332.1:395000-412500 GCA_963170055.1 Halisarca cf. caerulea | reverse complement strand
TGCCAAATGGTTTGCGATGTCTGAATGCTGGCCGCTATTTCTAACTCTGCATTAGTTTTTAGTTGATCTGAAATGATTCGTGATATTCAGTATCTAACACTGTGTGTGTGTGATAGTAATACTGTGTACGAAATCCATTGCCCATATATGTACAGTAGTGCATTCATATTGTGTATTGTTTGTGTGTAGAATCAGGAACTCCGTGAACAACTGGCCGGGGTGACAGCGAAATATGATGTGCTGAAGAAAACAGGTTCACCAGACGCTAACACTGATAAGAATAAGGACACTCCTGTGAGTGTGTGTGTATGTTATGCTTGGTAACAACCACTGTGGTACATCTCCAATGTGTGTGTTTGTGAGAAGGATGTAGTATGTGGATATGTCTACATATGTGTTATGTGTGTGTGCGTGTGTGTGTGTGTGTGTGTGCATGCGTGTGTGTGGGCGTGCGTGTGTGCGTGCGTGCATGTGCATACTTGTGTGTGTGGTGTGTGTGTGTGTGTGTATATGTGTGCGCGTATGTGTGCTTGTACGTACGTATTTGAGCTTGGGTGTAGATACATGGTGTGCACTCTACATATTATGTTAATACGTAACTATGTACTCACTTGATTTTGTTTGCTCTTTCTATGTTCGACTCACAGAATCCCCTGGCATCTGCCATTTTCTGCTTCTCTGTTGGAATAGCCATAGCTTCCTTCTTCTACTACTACATCCACAACAGGGGGTAGTTATTGTACAGTGGACTGCTGTTGCCTAGGGTCACTATAATACGTATTGTAACATGTAATGTGCTCCATATGTAAAGTGGTAATAATTTCCTGTAGGTTGTGTTTGTTTGCTGAGATGAATGAACTTTTTCATTATTTTTGAAATATGCATGCGTGTTTTGATGCCTGGTGAATATTCTATGGAAGTACAGTTGAACCTGTCTATTGCGGTCACCATTGGGGCAAAATTTTTAGGCTGTTATAGATAGGTGGCTGCTTTAATGAGTTAGAATACCATACATTACTGCTGATTCGGAGAAGAATTAGTGGCTGGTATAGACAGGTGGCTGCATTACACAGTGACCACAATAGACAGGTTCCACTGTATTATGATTGCGTGACTCATGCAGTGTTTGTACGATGGGCGCTGATCATGCCACCATAGATGCATGTATGTGGTTTGCTGGAATTTATGTACAGACTGGCATTGCAGCACACATGTGCAAGATGTGATATACATAAGGTAAAATCTCATTAATTAGAACCTTCATTTCCTGTAAAATTATTCACTAATATAAGATCTAAGTAACCAACCACATATAATATGTATTCCATATTATACATTTGGAATGGTACATTCATTATTAATGTTTGAATTAAGCCAGAATCTATAATTCTATAATAATTATTATTATAGAGCTAGATTTTACTGTAGTATGTTGTGTTCTTAATTTATAATGCATGCACAAACAATTAAACACACCATCATAATACACAATGCATGCGTGCATAATATGTTTGCTCATACACACATAAAGCACATGCATGCATACAAACACATGCAAGCACATGTACAAACATGCACGTGTACCACACGAACACACACACATGCACATGCACGCACACACACACCTTGTCTCGTAGGTTGCCCTGTGTCTCCTTTCCTCTAGCTTGCGTGGAATGTTCACTTTGTGCAATCCTCGATCATGTTATCATACGAGATGTGACCAGACATTTGTGAGCCAGACCTGGGGAGGGGATGATCGAGTGGGCATATTGTACTTACCGTATGTACTGTATACATGTGATTATTATGAAAAACATATGCTCAGACCCACACACACACACAATGTCTGGTCTGGTTGTTGTTATGGGTACCTCAGTAGGAACAGTGGCTGGTGGGGATTCACAGATACTATGATTAATATTGGGGCTAGTCTATCCAGTCTAGTCTATTCTTTCTGATGGGGATATGATCCACCAAACCGCGCGTTTTCACCTCTTTCGAACATTCCCGAATCTGCTGATTGACTCAAAGGCACCAATCATTGGACTAGTACAGTTGCGCATACCCCTGCCGCCATTTTGCGACTGGTCGACCGCCATAGTGCTTTAAATAGCGCTTTTAGTAGCGTACGTAGCGAGAGCCACTCTTGGCATAGTGGCGAAATGACTGGGCTGCAAGGCGCAAGAGCGCGGGTTCGAGCCCCGACCGTGACACTTTTTATCTTTTTTTTCTTCCTATTACCTAATCAGCTTAACTATAAATAGCGCTTCTAATAGTAATTATTCAGCAGGTCCCTGATGGCTTAGCGGCTAGCGATGGTGACATGTAGTGCTGAGGTTATGGGTTCGATTCCCTTGTCAGACGGGTTTTTCGGAGTTTATCTGAAAAAAAAAATCCTGTCCCTCAGTGGTCAGTTGCAATACTCCTGTACAAAGAACCGTATGGGGGGAGCTTTGGGTCTCGCAGCTGGTCTCCCACACTACTAGTCTTCTCAATATCCTTGAGAGTGAGTGTTAACTCCCTAGATAGTCCTAATGACCTGGGGTCCTTTTTTTTTTTTTTTTTTTTTTTTGAATGAGGGGTTCTATAGCTTCTGATGTAGTGATACTGGTGAGTTAAAAGTTGAGTATTAAATGTAAACATGTTTGACCCTGCATATATAATATTATACGTTTAATTTTTCATCAATTGTGATGTGCTTGTGCAGTATATATATATACCCACCTGTGATGTGTTAATATACAGCTAGAAGTCATTAAAAATAAATGTTATTGGCATATGAATTTGTGCTATTGTCTATATGGCATGCACGTGGGTGAATTAATGTGAACAACAGGTAAATCATTAAATTTACAAGACGTAGTCCGAGGTGAGATCTGGTACCACTTGGTCTCTCACAACGAGTGTACTGTTGTGCTTTTGCATTGCTCAGTGGGATGTATTCACCTCTATCCACATGTGCACACACACACACACACACACACACACACACATTCTCCTCTCACTGGAGTGTGAAGTATGCCAAGGACACCTACAAAAGATCATCAGTTGCATCAGAAACAAAAGCTAACACACAAGGACGACAGTCCGGTCTGGCTTGACGTTTGCAGGATATGTACATATGTACATGCATGCAAATTTCAAACATTTTAAACAATGTTTTAACATTATTAATAATGATATATGTTATCTTCCGTATATGTACATATGACATACGTAGTTTGTATATACTGTAAACGCTGGTTATTATTAAGCACTGTTGGATGTTAGGTGCCCACTTTTTGTTAAGAACCTACCTGGTTGTTGGTATTAAGGTATGTATTGGCCATGGATAAGCACCTGCACTAAACAACCATGCAGTGTTTAGAGTATGTACATTGAAAAGTGAATACATTCACAATTTAACATGCACACAACTTAATTCATTAATTGCGATTGAAATTTATCAAACCTGCCACACCAGAGAGCCTTCCCAGTTCTGTAAAAACAATTTGAGGTAACCATAAAAACAGTCACATGCTCCTCACATGACACAATGATTAACAGTCAGATTGACTCACGTTTACCAGAAACATGTAAGCTTAAAAGTATCCTGCACAAACATCTAAAACTAAAAGTATGCAGAAAAGCAGATATACTGTATATGCTGGAACACACACATACTTTATGTCGCCGCCATTTTCTTTGACACTCTCAACTGTGTGTGTGTATGTACGTATATAACAGGCCTAATGTATTACATACCACCCAACACAAGAATGCACACACACACACACACACACACACACACACACACACACACACACACACACACACACCTCAACAATAGCACAAACATGTATGTAGATGAACATACACACACACATACACACACACACACACACGCACGCACGCACACACACACACTATATATATATATATCAAATTACGCATCTGCTACAAATTATTTCTATGTAGACGCATGGACTCATGTGCATACAATTAAAATCATTGCACTCACACATACAAACATGCCAAGACTAACTCTGTTATATATACAAAGCACGCACACACCAAAAAGCCATGTAACTATTATGCCAAAAATGTAACTTCTAAGTGAGTCATCCATGAGTTGAGTCGTTGCAGGTACTATGCTGTGGGCACTGGGTAACCCTTTATGAAGGGTATACCAACACCAACATGTTTCTTGTAGTCCACATATTCATCTTTGAAAAACTCCAGCAAAAGTTCTTCCTCGTCGTATATTCTGTCGGAGAAGAACCTCCAGGAAGCAGCTGCAAAGCCCACCAGACACACAGGATTGCAGAGGAGAATCTGAGTGCCAATGCTCCAGTAGAAAAAGCCCATGTACGAGGGATGACGCGAGACACTGTACACACCGTGGGTCACCAAAACGTGATCTGGACGGTGATGGTACTGCACTGTGTGTGTGAAATTCGACCTCGCAGTGATCATTGCTGCTTTGCGCAGGCCTTCACCGGCAATAACAACCAACAAACCGAAAAAGCTGATAATAGCGTACTCCTTTATCCACGAGATGGCATAGTATTCGATCCAGTATTCTAGCACACTGCCGGCCAGTGCGATAACATATTGAGCACTGTGGTTGATGAGGAATGAATCAATACTGAGTCGGCTGGCATTGTATAAGGCTGTTAGAATGTACTCTGAGAGATGGAAAAATCCAACTGTGATCATGTATACGCCAAAGAACGAATATCCGCTGCCACTGAAGGATATAATACATCCAAACGCAGTTACAAGGGCAATACCATGAGCACATATGCCCGTTTTCCATCGGTCGTTCGGAGCCTGTTGGGCAGCCTTTTTCCATAGAAAAAAACAAAGGAAAGCGTCCAAAACCAATACCAGAACATAAATTGATATATTAAAGTATTCCCGGGTGATAAACACAAAAAATATGCTTAGAAAGAAGGTTACTAATGTCAAGAGCAAAAGTTCCTTGCTGTTGGGGACGGCCATTTTTCACAGTAAGGGAATTTCCGTGACGTCTAGCACCAAATATAGTAGCGCAACGAGGCTATCGAAAGATCTTCCGTACACCGAAAGAGCTGTTCTTCAAACCGAACATTCATTTACTCTGTTTTCTGAATCGCAATGGATGAAGAATACGACGTAATCGTTCTGGGAACTGGGTTGAAGGTCTGTGTTGAAATTTGTCATAGGATGGTGCATAAACTGGACCGAGTATCTTGTCTTGGGGCGCCATTTTATTTCTTGTTCCCACTGCAGTGGCTTATACCCCAGCGCATGTTTTTACATAGGAATCCTGACTTTAGTTTCTTATGCAAATCTGTTTCATTTCTGTGTCACTAGTTACTAGATCTTGTATTGCTTGATTGACCTTGAGATAGGGTCCCTCTCCCTCCTCAGAACATAGATACTGCAGACTGTGTCTGCACACACACGTAGTATCTATGCGCGCGCGCGCACACACACACACACACACACACACACACACACACACACACGTAGTATCTATGCGCGCGCGCACACACACACACACACACACACACACACACACACACACACACACACACACACACACACACACACACACACACACACACACACACACACACACACACACACACACACACACACACACACAGATGTACACACACACACACACACACACACACACACACACACACACACACACACACACTCACACACACACACACACACACACACACACACACACACACACACACACACACACACCGGCACACGTTATGAATGTATAGTAAACAATATAAATATACGTATGTAATTGTGCAATATCTAGTGTGTCTTATGCAATTGCGTCATGTGCCAGGAATGTATCCTGAGTGGATTGTTGTCGGTTGCCAAGAAGAAGGTTCTTCACATGGACAGGAACAGCTACTACGGAGGAGAAAGTGCTTCGCTGACACCTCTGGATGATGTGAGACTTGTTGTGTGTAAACATAGTCACTTTATTTGTACATGTGTAGAGAATATGTGCTGGGCAGTTTGACAATGTTGAACCCCAATGTATGTATAGGCGGCCATTTTGTTTCCGCATCATCCCTTCACGTGGAATACTACCGTACTCCATAATAGGACACCCTCGGTACGTAACACAGAGGCTTTTTTAGATGGGTTGCTGCTTTGCAGAGGTCGGTACACAACACAGGGGCTTTTTTAGATGGGTTGCTGCTTTGCAGAGGTCGGTACGCAACACAGGGGCTTCTGTAGATGGGTTGCTGCTTTGCAGAGGTTGGTATGCAACACAGGGGCTTTTTTGGATGGGTTGCTGCTTTGCAGAGGTCGGTACGCAACACAGGGGCTTCTGTAGATGGGTTGCTGCTTTGCAGAGGTTGGTATGCAACACAGGGGCTTTTTTAGATGGGTTGCTGCTTTGCAGAGGTCGGTACGCAACACAGGGGCTTTTGTAGATGGTTTGCTGCTTTGCAGAGGCCGGTACGCAACACAGGGGCTTTTGTAGATGGGTTGCTGCTTTGTAGAGGTCGGTACGCAACACAGGGGCTTTTGTAGATGGGTTGCTGCTTTGCAGAGGCCGGTACGCAACACAGGGGCTTTTGTAGATGGGTTGCTGCTTTGTAGAGGTCGGTACGCAACACAGGGGCTTTTGTAGATGGGTTGCTGCTTTGTAGAGGCCGGTACGCAACACAGGGGCTTTTGTAGATGGGTTACTGCTTTGTAGAGGTCCTCAACAGTGTTTGCTAGCAATCTGACATGCGTAGAATGTCCAGTTGCTGTAGGCAGGTGATCACCTTCCAGTTGCTGTAGGCAGGTGATCACCTTCCAGTTGCTGTAGGCAGGTGATCACCTGCCACAGAGACCATCATGCATAGAAATGCTCTCCCTGCAGCAACCACATATATAGCGGTTCTCCTCTGATCTCAGCACAGAGTAAAGATTAATGTAGTCCCAGTGGTCTGGGTTTGCATGTGGAAAAGTGTGCTTGGGCGGTCGGAAATGTGTGTACGTGTTATTGATGTGTGTGTACATGCGTGTACGTGTTATTGATGCTGTTTGTTTGTACTGACTGTGCGTTCACTCGTAGCTGCCCTGACTCGCTTCCTCCGTTGTCCTTTGTGCCAGTTCATGCTTTGTAGTTTACTGTTTGCTGGCTGTTGAGTTAGTGATATGGCTTGGATTTGTCTTGTGAGTCTTCCGTTTGAAAAGAATTGAAGTTAATTTTTGACCCCAAGTTTTCAGTCTTCCCAGCTGTGTAGTTTACCATTTCCATACATGTGTCCCCAACTAGCTTCTTGTATCTTCAACAATCTTTTTGTATCCCTAACTAGCTTCTTGTATCCCTAACTAGCTTCTTGTATCCCCAACTACATACTTCTTGTATCCCTAACTAGCTTCTTGTATCCCTAACTAGCTTCTTGTATCCCTAACTAGCTTCTTGTACCCCCAACCAGCTTCTTGTATCCTCAGCTACGTAGATTCTTGTACCCCCAACCAGCTTCTTGTATGATCAACTAGCTTCTTGTATCCTCAGTTAGCTCAACTACTTCTTGTATCCTCAGTTAGCTTCTTATATGATCAACTAGCTTCTTGTATCCTCAGTTAGCTTCTTGTATCCCCAACTACTTCTTGTATCCCCAGTTAGCTTCTTATATCCCCAACTACTTCTTGTACCCCCAACCAGCTTCTTGTATGATCAACTAGCTTCTTGTATCCTCAGTTAGCTTCTTGTATCCTCAGTTAGCTTCCCACTTCACAACTACGTACATACATAACCACTTGCATAGCTTCTTCTCTCCTCAGCTCATTCCCCTCTAGACATTTCTAACAATATATGCCTACTCTACTCTTGAGTCTCCCTGACTTATCAAAGCCTGACACTGTTGACTGAGTTATCTTGTTTACTTGGATTCATTTTCCTCATGTTCATGTGTACAGTTTTTCACGCTTCTCAATGTTTAGCTGTTCCAGCACTTCAAGAAGGGTGAAAAGGCCCCTGAGGCCTATGGTCGAGGAAGAGATTGGAATGTTGATCTCATCCCAAAGTTTTTGATGGCTGATGGTGCGTACTGTGTGCATGAGGATGCATGTAGGATGCATGTAGGATGTATGTAGGATGCATGTAGGGGTGTATGGTATAGATATGTAGACATGTAGTAGCTGTGTGTGCACGTGTGTGTTTGTTTGTTGGCATGTGTGTGTGTGTGTGTGTGTGTGTGTGTGTATGTGTACATGTACTGTCATGCATGTGTGTGTGTGTGTGTGTGTGTGTGTGTGTGTATACATGTGCTGTCATATATGTACGTATATGTACATATGTGCAAGATGTGATCACAACCCGTTGTGTTATCCATGTCATCCATCCTCTTTTAGGCTACCTTGTCAAGCTTCTCATCCACTCCGGAGTGACCCGCTACTTGGAGTTTAAGAGTGTGGAGGGGAGTTATGTCTACAAGCGGGGCGGAAAGATCCACAAGGTTCCATCCACTGCATCTGAGGCCCTGAGTTCCAGTGAGCTGTGACAACTGACCCCCTGTCACATGTATCTGTGTAATCTACTCAATTGAAGGAATTTGTAATATTGTCTACATTTTACTCAGTTATGTTTATGTCCTGAAAGAAGCTATGTATGTATCACATGTGGAGTGGCTTATGTACATACTCAAGTGTGAGGATATCTTGAGTTGGGCTTTTGCAAACTTCCAATCATTTGTGGAATTTGTGAAAGTTTATTTGCTCACGCTAAAGATTACTGTGAAACCTCTGTGAATGTACACCTCTGTAGTCCAACATTCCCTCTAATCTGACCCTCTTATGAGGTACAGTCACCATACTATAGTATGCTAAGAGTCACTCTGTAATCCAACAACCTCCTAATCTGACACTTTCTTCCAAGCCCCATTGAGTGTCGGATTAGAGAGGTTTCTCTGTACATGAATGCAGTATTTCTTGGCATATAAGAGTTTCAACACACAGTGTTGCTTCCATGCAGAGCAACCAATCATTTAAATGAACTTTTTATTGTCCAGGTTTGATGGGCATGATGGAGAAGAGGCGTTACAAGAACTTTCTAGACTTTTGTGAGAAGTACGACGTAAAGGACCCCAAGACCAAGAACGGCATAGAGCCGGTTACTCCCATGGGAGAAGTCTTCAAGAAATTTGGTTTGGATGAAAACACACAGGATTTCACCGGTCACGCTGTAGCACTGTATACCAACGACGACTACAAGAAGGAGAAATTTGCTCAAACTCATAAAAGGATCCTTCTCTACTCGTGAGTGACTTAAGTTTAGTCTGTTCCCCCTCCACATCCAATCAACTCAAGCTCGCTGAAGTCATTTACAACCAATTCCACATGATTTTTATAATTCATGATTTATCTTTGTACATACGTTCATACCTATAGAAAAGTAAATATGAGAATTTGCACAAGCTAACCTGTATTTTTCATAGTTATCATTGCCCATGTAATGTACATACATGTGTATTTGATGTTTTCTATACAGGGACTCCATCCAGCGCTATGGGAAATCCCCCTACCTGTACCCCTTGTATGGCTTGGGGGAACTTCCCCAGGGATTTGCCCGTCTCAGTGCCATCTACGGAGGTACGTACATGCTCAACAAACCTTTTGAGGGAGTCACAAGGGCAGCCAACGGAATGGTAACAGGAGTCACCTCAGAGAAGGAGGTACGTATGATGTGTATGTGCATACGTATGTATGTATGTATGTACATATGTATGTATGTACATATGATTGTATGTGTGTATGTATATGTTCTGTGTGTGTGTGTGTGTGTGTGTGTGTGTGTGTGTGTGTGTGTGTGTGTGTGTGTGTGTGTGCATGTGCGTACGTGCTTGCGTGTATGCGTGCATGCATGTGTGTGTGTGTGTATGTGTGTGTGTGCATGTGTGTGTGTGTGTACGTGTGTATGTGTGTACATGCTTACATGTGGGATGTTAATTTCATTCCTAGTTCAGCCCCTAGTTAACATTTTGTGCACATACGTAAGTAAATGAACACACAAATACAGTGTACATATATGAAAAGGACTATAATAATGAAAAAACAATGGCGGCTTGAATCTGTGCTGTTGCTGCATCTAGCGTGTGAAATGGAGTTTAATTTTCAGCCATTGTCATTACTGGCAATGGAGCTCACGTAAGCGGGAAAAAAATTGAAACTAACTACGCTACAAGACTTTTAGTTCTGTGACTGACCATTTTTTACCTATATTTCACTTTCTCCTACTCATAATAAAATGACAAACAGAGAAAATGCGTACTGTGCAGTACGATGCTGCGTGTGTTACTAGACGAGTAGGCAGGGAGTGTGCCCTGTGACAAGTGTTGGAAGATGTCTGCATGTGGTTTTTAGTCACTTTCTGTCCCCTCCCTGTAGACTGCCTGCACTAAGTACGTATGTGATTGCGTCACCCTCCTACTTCCCCTCCCTGTAGACTGCCCGCACTAAATATGTGATTGCATCACCCTCCTACTTCCCCGACAGCGTGAAGAAGGTTGGACAGGTAGGTGTGTGGGAGTGTACCCTCTCCCTTAAACATCACACTCAGCCTCACACATCTGACCCTCTCCCTTACACATACCACCTTCCTCACACTTCACACCCTCACACATCCCTCACCTTCATCATCACACATCTCACCTTACACTCACATACGTTTCTCATCCTCACCCTCACATCCCATCCTCATCCTCACACATCCCACCTTACATACCTTATCCTCACCCTTACACATCCAACCCTCACCCTAACACATCTCACCTTTTCCCCTCTGCTGTCGGAGCACAGGTGGTTCGCTGCATCTGTATCATGAACCATCCCATCCCCAACACCAAGGACAGTCTCTCCTGCCAAATCATTATTCCACAGAACCAAGTTGGAAGAAGCTCTGGTACGTGCTACCATGTACCTACGTATGTACGTGTACCACTGTATGACCTGCAGTACATGCAGTGTGTGGGGTGTATACAAATTTTCATAGGATGAAACTTTCGCGGATTTTGCGGATTGGCAGCCATGCGCGAAAATTTTAAGTCTGCGAAAGTTTAGGTAGAATGCTTGTGCAATGACCAAAATGGCCGTCAAAAGAACAGGGGTTGCTGAGAAGCACTGCAGCACCTTCTCTTGTTTGTTTAATGGCTTTCACCCAAAAGCAGAGGAAGTTTATATCAATAAAAGACTAAAGGAAGGCAGGATAAAGGGGAATCAGTGAAAATAAAAACTGTGAAAATTGGCCATCCGCGAAAGTTTGTACGCATACTGTATGTATATTCAGTATGTAGATAGAGTACTTAGAGTGTGTACAGTTCATATGTGTAGGTATATAGTATAATATGATAACAATACAGTACAGTGGGATCTGATTATAAGGAATCTCAGGAGACACTGAAAATTCTTCTCTATATCAGAAATTCACTTTAACAAGATAGTCTTTCGTAGTATACCCCCCAACTGGGACATGTGTATTTGTTCACTATAGGCAGATGAACTCACATAGTATTCCACTAACTGGGACATGTATGTGTTCACTATAGGCAGATATTCACTGTAAGAGTGTTCTTTATAATGAGTTTCCTCTGTATGTGAGGTTGTATGGGAGTGTGAAAACCAGCAGTTTGACTTCAAGCAGTGTCAGGAGAGCCCTGGGAACCAGATTAATATCTGTAACGTGACCCACACACAAAGCTAAAGATGACATACTGTGATGCTTTGCATACAGTTTGTGTGTGTGATGTGCACATTACAGTTTACAGAACAAACCCATCTCGAAATATCCTGGGGTCACCCCTCTGTTTGTAAATGCATGTAAAATGACACGACTGTAAGATTGTGACATTTTGTGTACTGTTGAATGATGTAAAATTTTGTCTTGTATTCTTACACATGTACACATGTACACACTCACACATACACACTTTCGCATGGGTACATACTCGCATATACATGCACACACACTCACACATATACACACACACGCGTGCGCGCTCACACACACAAAATTTAGATATCTACATTTCATGCGTGTCATTTGCTCACAACGTCTGTGCCAAGAATTTCTTCTTGGCTATGGTGAGCACAACTGTGGAGACTGCCAACCCGGAACAGGAGATTTCTGTTGGTCTGGATCTCCTTGGGCCTGTTCTAGAAAAGTGAGTACTGCAGACTGTGTGTGTGTGTGTATGTGTGTATACTGTATGTGTGTGTGTGTATGTGTGTGTGTGTGTGTGTGTGTGTGTGTGTGTGTGTGTGTGTGTGTGTGTGTGTGTGTGTGTGTGTGTGTGAACCTTGTAACCCTGTACTCTGTGTCTTTCTAGGTTTGTGTCAGTGAGTGATGTGTTTGAGCCTAAAGACGATGGACGCGAGACCAATGTAAGTAGATTTCTATGTAGTGCATATTCCATATTTATTCCAAATAGTGCCCCCCAAAAGTGCAAGTGTAGTGATAGAAAGGAGAAAAATACAGTGGGCCCTTATTTGTCCAACCATGTCTGTTCTAAGAATAGTCAATGGGGTACCATTGTTAAAGAGGTACTCTAATTGGAGCAAGAATGGTGTATAGACAGTCAGTCAGTCGCGTGCACATAATTCCATATAGCGGGAAACTTTGGTGAGTAGTGAGTTTGGTTTGGTGAATTCGTCTCCAGATGGTATTGGCGAAACTTAAGTTTGGCCATTTCAACATAAATGCTATGAACTGTCTTTATTCTCTATGATTTAAGAGGGGTCTCGACTCGCAATCATAGCATGTCCATTGCTCTTCTGCCATTTTATACGTACGTTAAAAGCATGACGGGTGAGGGAGTATTTTGCAGAAAACAAAAATTCTGCAATTATTATAATATTTACGACTTTTAAATTTGGCGTTCTTCCACAAATCTGCCAAAGCACCAAATTAAAACCCTTACCAGAGTTCCCAACTTTACAGTATGTACATGCATGGTCAGTATATGCATATCTGAACACACATGCACACACACACACACACACACACACACACACACACACACACACACACACACACACACACACACACACACACACACACACACACACACACACACACACACACACACACACACACACACACACATACACACACACACACACACACACACACACACACACACACAATTTCACTTAGGCTCTTCTCTTTTCTCAGATATATATCACATCATCCTATGATGCCACCACACACTTTGAGACCACATGCTCTGATGTAATCAGCATCTATGAGAGGATAGTTGGGGAACCTTTCGACTTCACGAAAGTATCCGAGACCCTTGAGACAGCCTAGTGACGTGGAGCACCTGGCTTGAGAATGTACGTAGATTTACTTGCTAAATTACGTCAATAGTGTGTAATTTAATTCTGTAGAAACTACCAACTATTAAACGATTAATGCTACATGATTGTTTTGTTAGAATTATTTTGTATCCGGAAAGCGCTTGTGATATGTACAGTAGAACCTCGTTTGTAAGAACACTGTTAATGGGTAATACCATTGATACTCGACCCTACCTGGTTAGGAAGTACAACGATATGATACCCCAGCTTATAACCCGTAATACTAATCTATATGGTTAGCAAGTACTACTGATAGTGAGTAGCAGTTTGGAGGGTCCCCAGGTGTACTCACTAACGAGGTTGGACCGTATCTGGTTGCTCTTTCTGTTGGACTAATAATATCACGTGACATTCACCCACGTGTACGTTGTGTGCGTGAGAATATGGCGAAGGCGAAGAGGGAGAAGAATAAGACGCTGAAGAAATCAGCTAGTAGCAGCAATCCAGGCAAGGGCTAATGCCACAGTCGTCCCTATCTGTATCATTCAATGTGTGCTTTTTACGTTTAAAGCTTGTATGAAAAGTAGATTGTACGATAAAGCCTGAGATAATTTGCATCACTAGCTTTTGTTACCAGACAAATTTGCTTGCCCGAAATTGTCGAGAAACGTCTTTTTCTATGCATACTTACGCGTAACTTCTACACATGCAGACCGCGATGCCCGTGCGATGAAGCTCCACAAACCGCGAGACAAGTCCACCATCAAGCGCCTCCAGATGTACAAATCTGGCGGTAAGGCCATAAGGTGAGCAAGGAGGCTGGAGGTCTGCTCAACGGTACCACCTTTACTGTTTGGCACGTTTTCGTGACGATAATCGAATATTGTTTCCTTTCTGATGTACACACACACGTATATCACACACACACACACACACACACACACACACACACACACACACACACACACACACACACACACGCACACACACACACACACACACACGCACGCACACACACACACACACACACACACACACACACACACACACACACACACACGCACACACACACACACACACACACACACGCACGCACACACACACACACACACACACACACAAAAGGAGTATTTTGTCCAATTGACCTCCTGTAGAGATAGAAAAGGTCACATTGTGAAAGCAGCTCCCTTCCAGTCGTGGGTAAAGTCTGGTGAGGTAGCCCGTGTTGAGCCCAACCGAAAGTGGTTTGGTGAGTAAACTATGTGAAGAGGTTGTGTACCGAGTGTCTCTGTGTGTGTGTGTGTGTGTGTGTGTGTGTGTGTGTGTGTGTGTGTGTGTGTGTGTGTGTGTGTGTGTGTGTGTGTGTGTGCTATGTGGTGTGTGTGTGTGTGTGTGTGTGTGTATGTGTGTGTGTGTATGTGTGTGTGTGTGTGTGTGTGTGTGTGTGTGTGTGTGTGTGTGTGTGTGTGTGTGTGTGTGTGTGTGTGTGTGGTTTACTTTACATACCGTATTTCCTCTTGCTTGTACGTTCAGGCAACACTAGAGTCATAACACAGAACGCCCTGCAGACCTTCCAAGATGAGATGAAGAAAGTGATACAGGATCCGTACAAGGTGAGCATTCATGTGCATCTCGTTCTGTTAAAGTACGTTGTACAGTAAAACCTGTGTATAACGTCCGGTCAAGGGATCAAGCAATCTTGGTCTCTATAGACAGGTGGTCCTTATGGGGAGGTGCAATAGTACTGATTCAGTAGTTCCAGGATCAGCCTACAGTGGTCTCTATAGACAGGTGGTCCTTATGTGGAGGTGCAATAGTACTGATTCAGTAGTTCCAGGGTCAGCCTACTGTGGTCTCTATAGACAGGTGGTGCTTATGTGGAGGTGCAATAGTACTGATTCAGTAGTTCCAGGATCAGCCTACTGTGGTCTCTATAGACAGGTGGTCCTTATGTGGAGGTGCAATAGTACTGATTCAGTAGTTCCAGGATCAGCCTACAGTGGTCTCTATAGACAGGTGGTCCTTACATGGAGGTGCAATAGTACTGATTCAGTAGTTCCAGGATCAGCCCACAGTGGTCTCTATAGACAGGTGGTCCTTATGTGGAGGTGCAATAGTACTGATTCAGTAGTTCCAGGATCAGCCCACAGTGGTCTCTATAGACAGGTAGTCCTTATGTGGAGGTGCAATAGTACTGATTCAGTAGTTCCAGGATCAGCCCACAGTGGTCTCTATAGACAGGTGGTCCTTATGTGGAGGTGCAATAGTACTGATTCAGTTGTTCCAGGATCAGCCCACAGTGGTCTCTATAGACAGGTGGTCCTTATGTGGAGGTGCAATAGTACTGATTCAGTTGTTCCTGGATCAGCCTACAGTGGTCTCTATAGACAGGTGGTCCTTCAGACATGTTTCACTGTGCACTTCTGTGCATATCTGTATGCGTACGCATGAAATGGATGAAATTGTGGATAAAGTGAGGGAACTGGATGAATGAGGGAGCAGTAGTATAGTGTACAGTAGGATTATTGCAGATTTGTTACAAAATATTTTGGGAAGGTGGAACTGGATATCTGAGGTGTGGATATATGAGGTCTCACTGTATCTTGTTGTGACGTTATACGTAATTTGGAATATGATCACAAATTGATTTTTTCCTACCTGTAAATTTTTTACCATATTCTACAGAAAATTGTTAAACATGCTATTGTTCTCTACCACCTGCGTACAAGTGTTGCTTTCTGTTATGTTCTATGGTCAAAGCGTGTGACATTCTTTATTGCATATTATGTGCAAGAATATGCACACACACACGCACACACACACACACACACACACACACACACGCACGCACGAATGCACGCACGCACGCACGCACACACACACACACACACACACACACACACACACACACCAGAACACACGTGAACCTTATGTATAATGTTTCAAGCTTCCATTTCGTTAATGGTTTTATGTACGTACATGCTTGCTCTTCAGGTGGTGATGAAACGTAGTGGCCTTCCTATCAATCTACTCAATGAAACAGCACAGGTTTGTATGACCAACACTAGTCCACATACAGGCACATCTACTCACTAGTATGAGCATATGCATAGAATTGACATGACATTGTGTATTACGCACATACGTACGTACATATGCTTGTGTTATGAATCATTGTTAACACACTAGCTGGAATTTAGCATGTAGAATGTTTTGTGTGTTCCTTGAGATTATTGTTTGATTTTATTTGATATTAAAATTGATCAGGACACCTGGTGTTTTTTGACATACGTATGTATTTAGAATTCTCGTGTCCATCTTCTTGAAACTGAGACTTTTGAGCACACTTTTGGTCCAAAAGCGCAAAGAAACAGACCCAATCTGAAGTGTGGCGATTTGGAGGTTAGTGAAGTGATCTATCCCTCCTCTCAAAGATCATGGATCAATGACTGATTTTCCTTCTTGACTTAGAGTTTAGCAGAGGAAGCACAGGCATCTTTGGGTGAGTTCAGAAGCCACTTTGAAGTTGCCAAGGAGACTGTGCCCTGTAAACAATACCTACTGTATTTTCATTGAAATTGCCCCCTACAGAGGAGTACAGTGAAGAAGCAGATACAAATATAACACTAGAAGAAACAGGAGAAAGGTAAGCTAAGTATGTGAGTTCTGTTTTTCATTTACGTTTGTGCATGTGTGTGTGTGTGTGTGCGTGTGCATGTGCATGTGTGTGTGTGCATGCGCGCGCGCACTTGTGTGTGTGTGAGTGTATGTGTGTGTGTGCATTCAAATCATTTGATTGTACGTGGGTGTACTCACATACAGTACTTTGCTATAAGTACACTTGTACATAAGGCGGTACAATTTAGCTGGAGACCACAACTTTCTACATACATTAGTTCTTGTCATGTAGCTCTTCTCATCATTGTATATTTATAAACCTTGAATATGTGTATGTAAGTATATTAGTTCTGTTGCTATGTATATGTATGTACGTATATTAGTTATGTTGCTATGTGTATGTACGTATATTAGTTCTGTTGCTATGTGTATGTATGTATATTAGTTATGTTGCTATGTATATGTATGTACGTATATTAGTTATGTTGCTATGTATATGTATGTACGTATATTAGTTATGTTGCTATGTGTATGTATGTATATTAGTTATGTTGCTATGTGTATATATGTACATATATTATTTCTG
>CAUJGJ010000332.1:385000-392500 GCA_963170055.1 Halisarca cf. caerulea | reverse complement strand
GTGCCTGTGCCAATGCCTTTGTGTGTGTGTGTGTGTGTGTGTGTGTGTGTGTGTGTGTGTGTGTGTGTGTGTGTGTGTGTGTGTGTGTGTGCATGTGTGTGTGCGTACACGTGTGTGTATGTGTGTGTGTAAGTGTATACGTGCATGCACGCATGTGTCAGCACTGGCATGTGGTTGTTTGTGTTTGCCTCTGCCAGTGTGCTTATTATGTATGTTAGTTTTTATCAGTGCACCCACTTTACCCTTTGGTGACAACAGTTACGTACATATTTCTCATATGTACGCATGTACACATGTGATACTACGCAGGTGCGAGTGGAGAATATCAAGGACCCATCTGAGCATATTCCTTCAGTGTTGAGCAGGGCAAAGTCGGAGTACATTGCAAGGACGTACGGGATCACTCAGTGGTGTGATTCGGAGGACTTTCTGTCTCAGTTAGCAGTAAAGACCGGCAAGCTGTTGAAGGTGTGTGTGTGTGTGTGTGTGTGTGTGTGTGTGTGTGTGTGTTTATGTATGTGACTCTGTGTGTGTGTGTCCATGCATGTGTGTGTCTGTGTGTATTTGTGTGTGTGTATGTATGCGTACGTGTGTGCGCACATGTCACTGTGTGAGTGCTGGTGTGATTATCTTTGTAGGCACGTGGTCCTCAGATGTACTGTTTCCGTATCTTCATAGGTACATGATATTATCTACTCCTTTGTGTGCATATGCACATATATATATACGTAGTACATACGTATGTATAGGTGTAATAGTTATCGTGTGATATGTATGGTAAGTTGTGATAAGTCTGCACTGTTTGTTTGCATGTGAGTTTGCTTTTTGTCAGTTCATAATTTTCCTGTCTGTTGCCAGGGCAATGAACCAGACTTGAACACGGTTGCTAAGATGGTCTTGAACGATTGGTTGAGAGGAAAAATCCCCTATTTCGTAAAACCCCCTACTGTAAGTATTTGAATGTGCAATGGCATCACTGTGGTCTGTGTTATGGAGTAGCTCATTTCTATTTCAGACTGACGGCCAAGAAATTGAGAATGAGAATCCAGAGGAAAATCCCACCTTGGAAGCAATGAATATGGATACCATTGAAGCTGTAGCTGATAAGGAAATTGAAGAAGGAGAATCTTCTGATGAGCAGGACCTAGAAGATCTGGGAGTTGAGAATGATATAGATTTGGACGGTGATGACATAACAGTTGAGAAAATGAGGGAAAATGCAGATCAGGATGTTCATGTAGATGTAGCTTGCAATGTTCAGGAAGATATCAATCAAGACTTTCCATCAAATGATGATCAGGAATTTATGGATCAAGATAGCCAGTCTGATATCCATCAGGAAATTCAGGAAGTTAAATGTCATGGCGACCAGGAAGCTACCAACCACAACATTCAGGAAGCTATAGTTGAGGTACTCCAGGAAGTCACAAATGATATAATTCAGGA
Organism: Halisarca cf. caerulea; assembly: GCA_963170055.1. Taxonomy (NCBI): domain Eukaryota; kingdom Metazoa; phylum Porifera; class Demospongiae; order Chondrillida; family Halisarcidae; genus Halisarca; species Halisarca cf. caerulea. The sequence goes on along the minus strand of CAUJGJ010000332.1, from coordinate 391,054 downwards.
AGTAACAGGGCAGGAAGTAGCAGGGCAGGAAGTAGTGGATAAGGAAGTAGCAGACCAGGAAGTAGTGGATCAGGAAGTAGCAGGGCAGGAAGTAGTGGATCAGGAAGTAGTAGGGCAGGAAGTAAAGGATCAGGGAGTAGCAGGAGTTGAAGAAGAAAATGGACAATTTAAAGAAGTAAGTGAAGTCCAGAAAGAGAATGAACAACATGAAGAAATAGATGGCTTGAGCCAAAGATCGCAGCTAACAGAAGAAAGGGTACAAGTTCAGGAAGTGCCACAGCAATATCAGGAAGCTAATGAGCCCCAGGAAGTGATGTCACAGCTCCCTCGGGAAGGAAATGAAACAAATGAGCAATATCAGGAAATAGGAACACCACGGGAATCTTCTGAAGGTGTGAGGAAGCTTCCACCAGAGCCTTCTGCCAGTAATACAGGTGTGTTTGCCAAACCAAGCTTTAGGAGAGAGGGGACAGAGTCACAAGACCAGATGCCAACCAAGCAAAGGCAGGAATGTGATGTGACAGATGACTGCGAATCTGAGAAGAAATCCACATTTGATATCCCAAGCGATGCAGAGATGGAAGATGATCAAAGTGAAGAACACACCAATCGTAGAACCTCAATTTCAATCTCCACAAGTAGTGGGGAGTTGATAATGTGTGGTGAGGAAATGGAGACCATGCCTTCCACCACCCCAATCCCGTCCATGAGCAACAGGCAGCGGAAGAGACAGAGGATTGCAGCACTACACTCATCTGGCCGATTGAACTACTCTAATCAAACGGATGGAGAAATGGGACGCACCAACCAACAAAGGTCTCGTTCACTTACCTTAGGGTCTTCCAAGTCTCCCTCGAATGCATTCAACACTTCTCCTCCTTTTAAAAAGCCGAAACAAGTTATGCAGAAAACAGGTTCAACCGTATTGTCAACAACAGATGTCCCCTGCTCGCTTGACTTGAGCAACAAGGAGATGATTCTGTCAACTGTCACCACTTCCGTGGACGTATCGAGTGGTGATGTTGATAAGGGGAGTCCAGTACAGGCAAAGTCCCCCACTTCGGTGAATGTGTCGCTCACTTTGGGTTGGAGTGCTAAGGAAGAAGGCAGTAAAGAACCTGCAAATTTGCAAAATCCCAAAATTCAGAAACAGTCCCAGAAAAAGAAGGTTCTTGGTAAAAGTCAAAAGAAGAAGAAGCAGAATATCTTAAGAAAGGCGCAAAGTGTGAACACCACTTCAACAAAAAAGTCAGCACCCATGCTGAAATCTCCTTCAAAGCCACCTAGTGGCTTGTCATCAAAAGCCAACATTGCAGTTTCTTCAGACAAACCTGCAGAGCTGTCCCCAAGACAACCTTTGCCTCGTAGCAAGAAGACACTACGTGGGAAGAAAGCATTAAAAAAGTTAAAGTCCAATTCCAAATCTTCCGCAATACATTTGGAATCTGGAACCAGAATGCTTCCTGGGAGTGGTTACACAGGCGGAACCCCAATCAAAAGCAAAAAGAGATTGCAGAAGTGTCAACAAATTTTGGATGCAGATTTGAATGCTGTGGAGATCATATCCAAGGGCAAATGATAATTTCATTTTCATCATCCAAACACGAATCATGCCTTTATTGATGTATATATTGATTTCTTAAAAGAATGTGCTGAAACATGAATGTGTACATATGGTGCAGAATTCTTATATAGAACAAATAATGACAATAAAATACACATTAACAGTATATAATTGATACATATATATTGCAATATTCATGCATGTGTAGAACATATATCATGTGACATATTCGGGTGGTATGAGAGCTGCTCCAACTTGTCGGCCTTCATCCAGTAGGAAGTTGAATGTAGCACACGCATTTGGCTGTGTGTGTGTGTGTGTGTGTGTGTGTGTGTGTGTGTGTGTGTGTGTGTGTGTACATGTAGACAAAAGAAAGAAACTTTAAAGATGCTACAAGTTCCTCGTGGCAGATACACACACACATGAGAGCACAAGAACAGTGACAACAGTGTATCGTACATCAGGTGTTGCAGCATACAGTAGTTATTCATTTGTGTCTCTTGATTAAGAGGACATTTGCCTCAAAAACAGCATTTGCCCACCTATCAAGAAGGCATCGTGGTGTTAAAGAGATTGTGTGTTAAAATTTGGTATTTGGCAACAATTCTTGTGATTTGCAACTAATGGAAGCATGCAGATGCAACCTGATGTATGCACTGTAGCAGCGAAGCAAGCAACTCTGCCGTGGCCCACCGTGTCCTGTACTTCCAACGCAATCCCTCTTCTTCTCATGTGGTCCTTCACGTTGGATGGAATCTGCTTTATCCGGGCACCAACACCCAGGACTAGAATTTCTGTTGGAAAAGAGGACAGCAAAATGCACATCAGTGAAGGAGGTCGGCTGACAGCACAACAGTTATACAACAAGTTAGGGAGCTTTTCAGTGTACAGTAGTGAACACTGCAATTGAGAACACATGCACATGAACAAGTATGTATGTGTGTGTTCACATGGCGCGTGCGCGCGCGCTCACACACACACACACACACACACACACACACACACCTAGTTGAGGATGTAGCACAGTGAACAGTGTAAGGGCCTCTGGAGTGATTTCTTCAAACTTTGAAACCTGTCACAAGAGATACGTACGTAGGTACTTTCACCTGCATATTATATGACCCAAATACACGCTACAAAATACAGACTATACGTACATATATCTCTATTTATTTGCCAACTCACTTTCCAGTGAAAGAATTCTGTCTGCGTTATCGCCACAGAACCAATGAGTTTATTCCCGGCGACTGTGAAGCCGCTCGTACTATATTTTGTGACAATTGGCGCCTTTTTGTTCTCCGTGCTTCTCAGTTTGTTCACTGTAGTAGGCGTGGAAGGAGCTGTGGGCGAGTGACGCCTGATGAGCGAGGTCTTCGATACATTCAAACCATACCTAATCCAGCTACATTTTCGAAACAGAATACAAAATACACAAAGTAACGGAGAATGTTCTCGATAGTACAGTGGAACCTGTATAATCCAGCACCCATTGGGGAATGAAAAACAGTGCTGGATTAGCAGGCTGCTGGATTATAGAGGTCAGTTTGTGTGGTAAAAATCATGGTCGGTGCCAGAGAATCTTGGCCAGATAAGACCCATGCTGATTTACAGAGGTGCTGGATTAGGCAGGTTCCACTGTACTAGTATTCATATATTATAAGCACGAGATGCATTATATATGCTTCAAAATTACACTGTCCACTACACAACACACCTCGCTCTGAAATGCTTGACGTTTACAGCGGCCATTTTACAATCCGTCAACTGCGATTCCAGTTGCACTTCAATTTCCAGGTGAAAATGAAAACGGAAATGACCTATTACATATACCGCGTGTACAAACATCATAATTTTGATACCACAATAACAATTAAACTCAGTATTATATAATTACGTAATTATAAGATAAAAGAATTTTTGTTGTTGAAAATATCTCATATAAACCATGGTTTGCATTAGTTCCAACATCACAACACTGAAAAGCCTCTAATTAAAGGACAGCCAGAAACATTCAAGTATAAACACAATGTACATAATTATAAAATAATACACACATAGTTTCCTCTGTAGTAGAATAATTATCATGAAAATACATAAAAAAACACATAAAGACAATTAAACAAAATTAAACTCTACTGGATGCCAAATTATGAGGGATGTGGTAATGTCTCTCTTTCTCAATCTCATATTCTTCAAGTTTTTCAGAAAGTTCTATTTTTTTTCTAATGGTAGCATTGAGGTAGATTTCAATTTCTTCTTTGTCATTTTTCAGTCTATGATACTCCTTGCGAATCTCCTGAAGTTTTGATGAGAAGTCGGAAATGGTACTTTGGTGGGCATACAAGGCATTCTGCTGTTCTCGGATCTTGTTGCCCTGGCGACGATTCTCACAGCTGAGCTGGAACTGTTTGGACTGATTGGCTTTGGTCTCGCTCTCAAGTTTACTCTTTAACTGACTGATGACCACTTCCTGTGTGGCCGTGCGAGCCCGAAGAATGATTTTCAGGTTTTCCACTTCCTCTGTTTTGGCCTTGAGCTGTTTGGCAAGTTTTCCATACTCAGTTTCCTCCTGGTCTGCCTTGTCAACCATCTGTGTACCTGGTGCCCTTGAAGCAGAAATGCTAGCCTCAAGAAGAGCTTTCTTAAAGGATTCAAGCGGCTCTCGCAGACTATGAACAAGTTCTTTGGCCGTCACAAGGGACAAGAGACAATTCCTGTCGTAGTGAACGACAACCTGACTAGATGTCTCTGTCAGTTTCAAGTGGCTCTTGGGCTCATGGGCACTTGCTGGAGGTTCTGGAGTAACAACACGGTCTGATTCTTTTCTCAATGCAGACTTTGAAACTTGAGCATTGCGAATCGAAATCACAAATTTCTTAAGTTCGCTGCTTAGAAGGGCTGATTCTTTCTCTGTACTGAGTATGACACTCTCAAGCTTATGACAAACTTTATCTTTCTGCGATAATTGCCGCCTTAGGTTTTCAACTGAAGTCTGTAACGCTGCAAGTTCCTTTTCCTTATTGGATACCTCCTCCTTCTTTTCTCCTACCTCCACTGCCATAAGCTTCTTGGCCTCCTCAAGGGATGACTTCAGTTGGTAGACGTCACTCTCAAGTTGAGCATTTTTCATTGAACTTTCTTCAACTTTTCGTCTCATCTGATTAACCATTTCCTCTTTGGTTGCTACAGCTTCTTCTAGGTTTCTAACCTTCCTCAGTAGTCCAGTGATCTCTCCGTCCACTGCTTCACCCTGCTGGGCAGCAATCTGGATGCGTGACAGGTCGTCAACTCTTTTCAATAATGAATCACGCTCTTTCTGCACGGATGAGAGCTTTTCCTTGTAGCTTTCCACCTCTTCTTTCAGTTGTTTCAACTCTGAATCATCCACTGAAGACTGCAACTCCTCAAACAAGCTATGGTTCCCTTTCACAGTTCGAGGCTGCTGAGGAGAAGCTTGCAAGTGAGGCGAATAAGAAGGGAAGGAGTTCTCCCTACTATTGTCGCCACTTCTGTCTGATAATGATATATCCTGAAGAAGACTCACAGATGTGCTTGTTCCAGTCTCAAAGGCAATCCTGGGTCCAGGAGGGAGATCATGAAGCCTCTCTTCCAGGATACTCTTGGCTTCACGTTCAAGGTTGAGAGCTTCTGTTGTATCTTGAATCTTTGAAACTAACTCCTCCTTTTCGTCCTCCATGAGATGAAGCTTATGGTGCACCTCCTCCAGTTCACCTTTGAGAACCTCAATCGTGTAGCGAAGAGATTCGTTAGATTTCTCAACATTTCCCTTCAAGTTCATCTTCTCTCTCAGTTTGTCGATATCCTTTGAGAGGTCAGCATTTGATAGCTTCTCCTTGGAGGCCATTTCCTCTAATGATCTTATCTTCTCCTGGAGACGTTCTTCATTTCTCATGTGCTTCTCAAGCTTGACCATGATTTGAGCGTTAAGGTCATTCAAGTGGTCATTTTCCGATTTAAACTGTTTCACCTGTTTGTTGTATCGATGGACATCATCCTCCAGAGTGCTGGTTTTTGACACCAGGGTCGTTTCTCTAGACTCGAGTTCTTGAAGAAGGTTACTCTCTCTGGCTTCCACTTCCTTGAGTCGTTTCTCATAGTCACTTTGGATGTCTTTGAATCCCTACAAAAAAGGAATGATAAATCTGGAGTTGAGGAACAGTGGAACTTGCTTAAGTATTTGGTTTAGTACATACTCCTGGATAGTAAGTACTCCTTGTTCTGTCCCTGTGTATACCTCATGTACATAACCAACCCTGATAGCAAGTATCTAGTTTAGTACATACTCCTGGATAGTAAGTACTCCTCATTCTGTCCCTGTGTATACCTCATGTACATCAACCAACCCTGATAGTAAGTACCTGGTTTAGTACATACTCCTGGATAGTAAGTACTCCTCATTCTGTCCCTGTGTATACCTTATGTACATAAACCAACCCTGATATTAAGTACTGATTTTGTGTCCCCTTTGA
>CAUJGJ010000332.1:380000-382500 GCA_963170055.1 Halisarca cf. caerulea | reverse complement strand
CACATTGGGGTTATTATTGAAACATAGACTATGCACACGTATAAATTCCAGCAGTATGTGTCAAAATGGCGTAAGATCAAACCATAGAAATTTTGTGAATGATTCAAAATTTTAGCAAGTCCACACAATCTTCTCCTGCCTTTCGATCAGCCTTTGATGACGGCAATGGGTCTTAGTTTGATAGCTTTCTTGCTAATGCCTGCAGCATGGCCTGTGTGGAAGAGCAACATTCATTACTTTGGGACACCATGTTTTAACAGGAAGTGTGTGTATGGTATACGTAGGAAAAATTAAAAAGCACACATCACTGCACATGTACAAACAAACACAAAGGTAACGCATGCACACACACGGTATTTGCAACACAGGCTAGGCACAACATAGTCTCGCATGACAGACCTTCCCGCTCGACAAACGGGGGGAGGGAAGATCTATTTTGTCGCCGACATGGGGGCTGGCGCACGAGACTAGGCACAACACAGGCAACACAGGTCAGGTGTTCAAGTCGGCAGTAACTGCCATATTATCAGTTTCCTGATTGTCTTTGTGTATTTCGATTTTTTATGTAATTATACGCAACATTTGATTGTCTTCGTCTGTGTATTTTGTTTTCCCTTTTTTGTGATCTATTGTTTTGTTCTCTTATTTTATTTCTTGTATCTCATTTATATGCCTATTTGCATATATCTATGCATGTATAATCGTGCTGTGGAGATCTCCTGTTCAAGTTTAATAATTTGAACTTGAATTCGAACTTGAACACAATAAGCCCACAAAACAATAACAGAGGCAGAGTTTTGATAAGGGTATATCCTGCTGTACATCAGACCTCCTTCAGTTTTGTTATTCTATTGTTGTAGCAACCCCTTCAGTTTGAAGCCGGTTTCAACAGGGGACTGAGCAAACAAAGACAACAATTGAATATACGCGTGAAAAACAAAGGAAAAACGACAGAATGTAGACCATAGGAAAATACACAGCACAAATATTATTAGGGATGAGTGGTATCTTGAAAAATACCATGATCAATGTGACATTTCGGAACAATGTTAAACATTGCATATGTGTTTAAGTATAAGGACAGTGGCTGGCATTACTTAGTATGGCATTGCTGACCCTTCCCGATGTGGCAGTCACCCAGTGACGTCATCCTCTAAAAATGGCCGAGCGAGATTGGGTAGGCTACATCAGACTAGGCATTATTGATGTTGTATTCAGTCAAAAAACCTCAAAATAAGCATTTCATTTAAGGTGCACTGCGTAGCATTTGATGTGTCATGGTTAACGTGATAACAATGATATCTGTGATAGGCAATAATCACAGCCAATTAAACCCAGCATTGCCCTTCCCTACTGGCCTAAAGGGTTGATGAATACAGTTCTCTGGATCCCAATGATTTCATAGAGAAACTAAAGCAGATAAACTTCTAAACATAGAGAACTGGCAAAAATAGAAGCAGCTCTTAACAGACAAATAAGCTACCTTTTCAGTTTCCTACTACACCAGTCTACTACACACACATATTCTATACACTCACATGTATTGACCACGTCTGTAACATTCTTGTACGACTCTGGAGCCTGCAAGTGGGGCAGGAGAACAGGGAGAAAAATGGCACATCTGTACTGACTTCTGCGACACATGAGCATTGCACCGCACTGTACTACTTCATGGCATTACTGAATCAGACACAACTTGGACATGGCACCCATCATCCCAACTTGGAAATGGCACCATCAGCCAAATGCACCCTCCCCAACTCTGCAAAGCAAAATGTTCTCTACTAGGGGTTGCCTTTGTTAGAGAAAGAAGGACTGACACACACTGAAGAAAGGATCCCGATGAAGATAGTCTTTTGCACATGGATCCCAGTCCATCTAGACTCTATCTACGCATGGATATATAAAAATGCTGGCTACAAAAATACAAATACATTCAGACCTCACTTATCCGCACACATCTGTTCTGGATAAAATTGTGGATAAAGTGAGGGAATTGGATAAATGAGGGAGCAGTAGTACAGTGTACAGTAGGATTATTGCAGATTTGTTCCATTAAAACCTATATACTGTGGAAGGTGAGGGAACTGGATACCTGAGGTGCAGATGTAGGTGTATTGTAACAAATCTACAATAGTCCTACTGTACACTATACTACTGCTCCCTCATTTATCCAGTTCCCCACTTGATTTGCAATTTCACTCAGAATGGATGTGTGTGGATAAGTGAGGTCTGACTGTAAAAGGGTTTGGCCGATAAAATGGTGTCGGAATAACAAGAATTTGCTGCACAAGTTCCACCATACACTGCATATTTTAGTACAGTTGAACCCTGCTAATCCAGATCCCTGAATTGTAGACACCCCTCTAATCCAGACCCCTGAATTGCAGACACCCCTCTAATCCAGACCCCTGAATTGCAGACACCCCTCTAATCCAGACCCCTGAATTGCAGACACCCCTCTAATCCAGACCCCTGAATTGCAGACACCCTTCTAATC
>CAUJGJ010000332.1:360000-372500 GCA_963170055.1 Halisarca cf. caerulea | reverse complement strand
GGGTTGGTTTATGTACATGAGGTACACACAGGGACAGAATGAGCAGTACATCCAAGAGTATGTAGTAACCAGGTAGCTTAAACAACTGTAGGCAGAGCAATAGGCTACCTGAGCAAGCTGCTCTTTGATCGGCTGTACGTCCTTTTCAAACAGGCTTGTTCGGACCAGGCGTACTCCGCAGTTGATATCGAACCCGACGCCTCCAGGGGACACCACAGCCTCGGGATCATCCACATCTAGCGCTGCTACATTGCCAATGGCAAACCCGTACCCAGAGTGGATGTCAGGGAGGCCAATTGATTTCTAAAACAACAAAGGAGAGGAGTACAGCGCACACACATGACGTGATACGTAGACAGTATGTAACTTTGTGTATTGTTGGGGTACAAGTGTATGCATACAAGTAGGGTATGCTTAAACAAGATTACTAGACACACTTGCACATGCGTATATGTACCTATGATATATGCACATATGCACACATACACACACACACACACACACACACACACACACACACACACACACACACACACACACACACACACAACACACACACACACACACACACACAACACACACACACACACACAATGTAAACTCACACTAACTATCCCAGGCAATGCTGCCACGTTAGCTATTTGCTTCATACCAGGTAGAAACCCTCCCACACCTAAAGTGGCAAAACACACAAGCATATGCATACACTGTACCAAATTCCCGCAATTTAACATTGCGACAGATATGTAGTTAGACAGTCATACTTTGTAACAGATCTACGACAGGACAGACTATGACTGAACCAAGTGTTTCGGGTAGGAGACTGCAAATGCTATACTTTCCCAGTTATTTGTATGCATGTACAAAAACTGGGAAAGTATGCACGTACGTACATACATTTTTGACAAATTTAGCCAGGGGTAGTATCACAATACAATTTATGCCCAAGAAATTCCACTGATCAGAGAATGATATTTGATCAAAGAGACAAGAAAGACAATAATACTACATGTGCAATACTGCAGTAAGTATGCATGTACGTACGTACACATGAGAATGAACATGCATACACACATGCGCACACGCATATGCATACACACACACACACACACACACACACACACACACACACACACACACACACAAACACACACACACACATGCATGCAAACACAAAACAAAAATGCACACACAAGATACAACAACATAACTGCAGCCAACAGCTCTACAGCTTTACTCCGCCCACTACTACACCTTTGCTAGCAGAGTGGTGTTTCAGTTCTTCAAACATGAGACCTTCCAAATGATCATTGACATAAAAGAACCCTTCAACCTAGACAGAACAGTGGAAGGCTGACACACGAAGAAAACAGAACAGAAAGCTTGTCTTAAAGATCCCTTGCATAGAAACACCGCCTACCTATAGGGACCCCTATAGACCCATTCCTAGGCCACTTCAATGATACTAAAGAACCTCTGTGTAAGGAACACCTCAGATATCCAGATCTCTCACCTTCCGCAGAAGTTTTTTGGAACAAATCTCTAATAATCCTACTGTACACTATACTACTGCTCCCTCATTTATTCAGTTCCCTCACTATATCCGCAATTTCATTCAGAACGGATGTGTGCAGATAAGTGAGGTCTGACTGTATTGTACTTGACTCCCCATTTATACCAGCTGGTAGGTAACGGGGCTGTAACGCCGTGAATGGTCCCCTGCCAAAATTCATCATCCCCCTCCCCCCACAATTGTGCTATCAATATAATACTAAACCCTACAACCCAACCCTAATCCTAATGCCTCAACAGTTCAAGTTTAAATTTGATAAGTGCCCATATGCATGCATGCCAGACCACTTTTAGGGGGACAAGATTTGGCACGACATGGCTATCTCTTTTGTCCAAATTATTGACATCAAAAACATCTCGGCTGCAGACAACAGCGACATTTCTCGAGACACGTGACAGTTTGTGCATGAATCCTTCCATTCCCCAAACTCGTACACAGTGATGTGGATGCAAACTAATTAATCTAATGTATTCCAGCTTAACCGCAACATATCCAATGTACATTGAAAGTGGATTAAGTAAGGGCACGGGTATTGACACTGATGTAGGCTATACATAGGCTAGTCACGTGAATGCAAAATTGACAATTTCTGCGAGCCGCAGAGTTATCCATCATTATTACTACAGTAAAATTTCTTTAATTAGAACCTTGATTTTCCGGTAAAAACGTTCTAATTATCCACAAGTTCTAATTAACCAGCCACATATGTACTCCATACATTTTGAACAGTACATTCATCAATGATTGAATTAAGGCAAATATTCTAACTATCATGGTTCTAATTATCGAGATTTTACTGTATATACAAACCGAAAATACAAATGCAAGCGCCTCAGTGTAAACCAGTTCCCACTGTGCTCGCGTGAGAACAGCTACGCCCATTACCACCATAGATACTCCAACACGGCGTCGGAGTATCTCTGATAATAGTGGATGGATTTTATGCATGTACCAGGGAATACATACGTAAGTGACAAACAGCTGCATTTGTGTAGACACACCATTCCCTTGCAAACAACAATATTGATAATAAAACAAGCACGTCTACTGCACTATACTTAAATTTTCATAGGAAATGATGGATTAAAATTAAAGCGAATTATATAGGGAATAAAATTAAAGGAAATTGATAACTTAAGTAATAGTTTAATAGGAGAATTGCATAACGTCAGAAATTAATGACAAAAACACAACACGATAAAAAGAAAGAAGAGAGCAAATAATAGCGAATAAGCTGAAACCAGGATGAGGCCTGCAGCTCTGAGACATTACCTTCATGTTTGGAACAAAACCCTTCTTAATCCTCCATCCCGTAGAGGAGACTTTCTCCAGAAACTTGAGTTCTTCGTCGTAAGTTCTTGCCATAGCAAGCTCTGTCTCTGTCAACAAGTTGCCCGCACGATCGAGGAAAACAGGGAACGTTCGTCGTTTATCGCTGAACTCGGTTCCCGTACCAACTTTGTTGTGGAGTTGCATTGGAAACGGGACCACCACTTTCCAGCACGAGCGGTCGTCCGACCGGAAAACCTATATGGCAGGCAATTAGCATTGAAGACTGAAAACAATCGAGGTACGCTTTAATAGAGATCATAGGCGCTACGTGGGTAGTCTTAGTACGTCTTCACTGCAGTCTTTCTTCGTCGCGTCACCATGCCCTTGCAGCTGTTCTCAAAGAAGGAGAAATCGGAGAAGATGGATCCTCAAGTTACTGCCAAATACGAAGTTATGGAAGTGATAGGAAGGTGAGCTTGTATAAGACGTACTTATTCCTAAGTAGTGACTAACTACTAAATAACTTGTCCGAGTGAAAGTTTAGAGTGGACTGAAGGACCTTTCTCTGGCGCCTTTTCTGTGTCTGTGGTTTTGTTGCATTTCCTATTAGTTGTCGACTGGTAAAATTGGAACCCCCGCTCGCTCCTTTCTCGGAACTCGCCTGAAGCAGTCCGGTTGTTCTTTCTGTTGCTTCGGTTCTACCTTCTTGACTTTATTTCAGCTTTTTATCACAAATGTTTATGCAACAAGATTTTGGTTTCCTTTCGAATTATTCAGCTACATTCACTGTTGACTGTTATTGCACGAGTCATGTCGCCGCTGCCTGACCTCAAAAGGATTAGGTGTCTCGTCAAACGTGTGTTTGTGACCCTTGTTTACTGGTTGGTGTGTTATGTACGTATGTGGATGTCTACACTTACCTGCCAGTGTAGACACTCCATACTTCGCAGTATAGAGTATCTATGCTGCCAGACACTGTGCTGTACACTGTGTGTGTGTGTGTGTGTGTGTGTGTGTGTAGCATGTGTGTGTACATTTGTACGTGTGTGTGTGTGTGTGTGTGTGTATATGTATGTGCATATGTTCGCATGTGTGTTCTGTGTATGTGTTTTAATGTTCATCTGAGATAATAATTGAAGAAAAGAGTGCGTATGATCGTGCATAGACAAATCTTCTATATAGAGAGCTACTTATGTATGTACATGTGGTCTTGCCAACCACCCAGTCACCTCGTTGTTTTATATCAGTTATTTTGTACAGTAGCACTCCCTTTAATAGACCACCCTTAGGGACATGTGAAAGGTAGTCTTTCAAAGGAGGTGGTCTCTGACGAGGGAGAACTCACTGCTGGACATATGTACGTACGTACGTACATATACGCTTACACTTATGACCAGTAGTGACGATCTCATGAAACAGGTGGTCCTGCACAAGGATGGTCTCTTAAAGGGGTACCACTGTACTCAGAAAAAAATGGCTGATCAAAGATTGTAGACAAACTAGTGTCTGGCAGATGCAACTAGTATACATACATACTTACATGTATACGTACTTGGTACACTTGTGTGTGTATTTGCCCACACTGAGATAAGAAGTGACTACTGTAGTGTTCTCTTGTGTGGCTTTTAGAGGTTTTAGGGCTTTTGGTGTCATTTAGCTTTAACTGATGCTTGTTTGTAGTGTCACTAAGTAGGTAGGTATACTGAAGGTGTATGTGAGGGACCTATACATGTATCCGCATGTATACTCAGAAACAAATGTTCTTATGCGGGCACACAAACTCGCACACACACACACACACACACACACACACACACACACACACACACACACACACACACACACACATGCACACACACACACACACACACACACACACACACACACACACACACACACACACACACACACACACACACACACACACACACACACACACACACACAGAATGCAATTCTTCCATCATGGGGCTGTATTGTGTACATACATACGTACATACACAACTGTAAATGAATTATCTGGCTATGTTTGGATTTTGAAAGTGAATATTTGAAAATGTTTCTCCTATATTTCACTACCAATTCATCGTATCATTGAACAATGTTGCAAATCTATTTCAATACTAATGTGTAGGTACAGTGGTACCCCCTTTGAGAGACCACCCTCAAGAAAGACCACCCCTTTCATACATAAGGCCAGCTCTGGCAGTTGCACATGTGTATATTCCCAGTAGTAAGTCCCCCTTGCCAGAGACCACCCCATTAGAAAGACCACATTTCATAGCTCCCTAAGGTGGTCTCTTGAAATGGGTACTACCCCATACATGAAGCCACAATTGTTGTCGGTCTCTGTTTCCCTTCTTGCCAGTACCAGATAAAGTGAGATGTCTGTAACCTCTTTAATCCAACCATCTTACGAGGTACGGTCACCATACATATATTAAAGTATGCTAAGAGTCACTCTGTAATCTGACAACCTACTAATCCAATATTTTTTCAAGTCCCATTGAGTGTCGGATCAGAGAACTGTCACTGTACAGTGCGTGTGAAGTGTTTGCTTACTATGCTTGTACGATACATGCTCCCACGAAAGGATTGTTCATAGAATGACTTGTGTTAACAAAGGGCATTCGAGTGTGTACTAGTATTAAACCATGTACGTATTTATGCAAAATGTAGTAAAATTACACCTTCTACATTAAGTTGATGCCACGTTAACAGTGGTAGAAATAGCATTTGACTTTGCTAGGACAAACGGCTGACCCAGTGTTATATTGGTAGGGCATTTTGAAGATTGGTCAGCCATTTCCAAACATCATAGATTGTATACGTACATATGTACATGCGTACATACATAATACAAAGGAATCTTTAGCACTGAACCTTGAGATTGGCAAAACAAATTGACCTTCGACTGTAATAGCCAATAACGGAGACTCAGCTCTCAGTTTTAATAGTCAGCCAAATGGCTGACCCAACTCAATTTTGGTCAGCCATTTTTATGTTTTGTTTTGTTTGGAAAATGGCAGATGGCAGGCAGCTATTCTAGCTCTACATTAAGAAGAACACTCTTTTACTGTAAGACAAATATCTGTCGTTCTATTGCTAGTTTCTGAGCCTTTTTGGGCTGCAGTACACTAAAACCTGTCTTAAAGACCACCTGTCTATAGAAACCACAGTAGGCTGCCTCATTGTCCACTTCAGTGATACTAAATCACCTCTCTACACGGACCACAATTACTTGGTCCCAATAATGGTCGTTATAGACAGGTTTTACTGTATATAGCACTGTACACAAGTACGTAGTATCATATTCTGACAACATGAATGTCTGATAGTGAGTACTAGTTCAGTGTGTCCCTAAAGTTGGTCTTAATGAGATGCCACTGTTCATATTCGTGCCTGCTGTGTATGTGTGTGTAGAGCTGTGTGGTATCACAAATTATCAGTTTCGTTATGTATTCATTCTATTGCGGTATTACTGTGATCGTAGTATACTGAGTGCTGAAACTGTAGACAATATCCAAATGAATCCTTGTCACACAGATTAAAACCATTAACAATGTCCAGATATGCTCCTTTAGCACCCATAGTCAGTGCTTCCACACTCAATAGTTTCAACAGATTTTGAAAACATCATCATGCAAAGATAAAATTTCATATCCTTTGAAAATATCATATTATGTTTACTCCTTCTAATACTGGTGGTTGTGAAGGACTGTTTTTGATAATGGTGTGTGTGTGTGTGTGTGTGTGTGTGTGTGTGTGTGTGTGTGTGTGTGTACGTATGTGTGTGTGTGTATTTGTGTGCGTGCGTGTGTGCACGTGTGTGTGCATGTGTGTGTGTGTGTGTGTGTGTGTGTGTGTGTGTGTGTGTGTGTGTGTGTGTGTGTGTGTGTACTTGCACTTGCATTCAGGTGTGTGAAATACCTGTAATGAGAGCCCTGCTTGGTGACTGGTGTACATACCCTATCTGAATGAGTAGGTGGCATTTTGCCACCATCTCGCATTTCAGGTCTCCCTTCAGACAGGGAGTGTATGAACTTGTGTTAGATTCTGACCTGTGCTGGTCTGTAGGTGTATTGGCTTGTGAGATGTGGGGTGATTTACCACTTACTGTACATACTAAAGCAGACCCTCTGTATTGAGGACACCTCTGTTATTTAAGACACACCTCTGTATTGAGGACACCTCTGTATTGAGGACACACCTGTATTGAGGACACCCTCTGTATTGAAGACACACCTCTGTATTGAGAACACACCTGTTTTAAAGGATACAACTTTGTATTGAGGACACCTCTGTATTGAGGACACACCTGTATTGAGGACACCCTCTGTATTGAAGACACACCTCTGTATTGAGAACACACCTGTTTTAAAGGATACAACTTTGTATTGAGGACACCCTCTGTATTGAGGACACACCTCTGTATTAAGGACACACATCTGTTTTGAAGGATACACCTCTGTATTAAAGGATACACGTCTGTATTGAGGACACACCTCTGTATTAAGAACACACCTCTGTTTTGAATGATACACCTCTGTCTTGAGGACACCCCTCTGTATTGAGGACACCTCTGTATTGAGGACACACATCTGTTTTGAAGGATACACCTCTGTATTAAAGGATACACGTCTGTATTGAGGACACACCTCTGTATTGAGAACACACCTCTGTTTTGAATGATACACCTCTGTATCGAGGACACCCCTCTGTATTGAGGACACCTCTGTATTGAAGACACACCTCTGTTTTGAAGGATACACCTCTGTTTGTGTGGCCAGGATACTTGTGGCCCGATTTATTTCCACTTTATCCTCATAATCGATCAATTCAGGTCGAGTTACTTGTTTGGGTACATATTGTAAGTACACATTTGCCCATCGAGGGATGCACAGCCAATGTTGAGAGATCGTCCTTTACTTGCTTTATGTCACTATATGTGTGTACATACATACATATGTATGTATGTACACATACGTATGTACAGTGGTCTCCCCAGAAATGATTTCAGGCATGTTAAATATGTACATACGTATATGCATACATACCCCATCATATACCTATACATACAATGCATCACAAATTGCTTGCAGCTTCAGTTTTGGATACCAGCATAATTTGTAGTAAGCATAGATTTTTAATTATTTATGAATGAATGCATGTCTTCTCTATATTATTTTCATTACGAATTCCGGAAGTGTAACGCTCTATTCATATATATATATATATATGCAACAGGAAGTAGGCAATTAAAAATGGCTGCTGAAAGAAAAGAAGACTTTTACAAGCAACGGTTTATCTCTGCAACAATGGTATCAGGTTTACGAAGAAGTTTTATCCTTCAGCTTTGTATTTTTCGCCTTTGTTGCAATTTTGAAGAAAATTTGCTACATTTTGGCGAAGTTTCAGCCACGGTTTTATCCTTCACCTATAAATAATATCAAATTTTAGTAAGGAAGGCATGTTGGACCGACATGCCTGGGGAGAACACTGGTGCACTGTACAGTACATATACATACATACATGTGCAACATATACATGCGTATGTATATATGTACAATATATGTATGTGCATACATGTATACATTGCGTATACATGTATGTACATACATACAGTGGAACTTCATCAAGACTCACTTGAAGAGGACCTGTAAAGTTAGTTCTTATTTTCAGAAATTCTTCTCATCGGGATATAGTAATACATGTACAGTACTACAGCAAACCAAACAGGGCTAGGAAACTGTAACTAGGAATTTGTCTTACGTACATAAGAGTTCTCTTGGGGTTCTACTGTAATTTGTACACGTATGTGTGTGGTTGTGATCATATTGTGTTGTGTACCTGCACATGGTCTTGGTGGGTTGTCTGTGTGAGAAGAGAAATCAATGCTAGGCCCTAACCCCCCAACGGTATAGAGTTTGTATTCGATAAGCGTCCACGCCGGACTACCTTTAGGGGGACAAGAATTGGTGTGACAGTAGTATGTATGTGTATATGAAGGCATCACTGCAACCATAGATGCTGCAACACACATGGAGTGGGAGGGAAGCCAGATGCAATCAGTACTGTATCTCAAACTACACACCTCCTAGTAAACAGGATCTAACACATCTGTAACCCTGGCAATGTGAGACAAATAAGCTGCATTCTGTTCTTCTAGACCGTCCTTACAGTGTGTGCTGGTAGGGGTAGTCTAACAGGCTAGACTGTGTATCCACATGTAGGGATGATACAAAGACAAAATGGTGGAATAAGGATTTGCGCATACAAATGGCAATGGTGCTGAAAAGTGTACTCATAATGAGTACTGATTTTGTGATCCCTTTGAGGTACTAAGCGAAGTACATACAGTACAGTTATTTGTAACTTGTACTATGTACATAATACGTCACCCATGTACATACATCACCTACGTACGTACATGCGTCACCTATGTACATACATGCATCACTTACGTATGTACATATGTCACCTACGTGCTTACATGCGTCACCTATGTACATACATACGTCACCTATGTGCATACATCACCTACATACATACATGCATCACCTATGTACATACATCATCTATATACATACATACATACATCACCTACATACATACATGCGTCACCTATGTACGTATGCATATGCAGTAGAACCCTGTTAATGCAGAATTGCTTCACACGATATTTCGGATAACACGAAAGCAGCCAGGGAGTGAAGGGCCCTTCAAAGCCTCACGTGTTCCTGGTACAGAGGAGCCCCTCTATTCCGGACACCTTGGGACCAAAAAGGGCTTTCCTGATTATCAGAATGTCCTCATTTCAGGGGTTGAAGATGTACTGTGGCAAAGCATGGAGAGTCATTTGGTTCCATTAGCATGTGTCCATAATAGAGAGGTGTCTGCAATTAAGGGGGCTGGGTTCCACTGTAGTTCTGATAACATGAAATTCTGATAGAGTGAACATTCTTCACCAGTCCCATCAGTTCAGTGTTGAAAGGGTTCCACTTCAATGTGTACATACTTGTGTATGTTTATCAACATACATACGTATGTATGTACACTGGTCTGTGATCCACCCATTGTTTGTCCACCTACTGTACCAGAGGTCCGAGGTCATCAGCACTGTATTTTCTGCTGTAGCACATCTGGACAGGATATAACTAATTTGTATCCTGGCAACCGTTCACTGTTTACTGTTGGTGTGTACAGCCTCATCTAGAGTTGATCAGTTTTAGCCACTTACCCTACCAATTAACATCAATTGACATCAATTAGGAAGTGTGGGTATATCAGTGACCTGTGCTACATCACAAATGTCAGCACACTTTTTCCTTTGATCCACCCATAATTTGCCCCCACACCACGATACAAGTGTGTTTATCAACATACATAACATGTATGTACACTGTGCTGTGATCCACCCATTGTTTGTCCACGTACTGCACCAGGATACAAGTATGTGTGTACAGTGGAACCCCTCTAATCCAGCCCCCTTAACTGCAGACACCTCTCTATTATGGACACATGCTAATGGAACCAAATGATTCTCCATGCTTTGCCACAGTACATCTTCAACCCCTGAAATGAGGACATTCTGATAATCAGGACAGCCTTTTTGGTCCCAAAGAGTCCGGAATATAGGACTCCACTGTAATCCATCCCTCTGAATTGGGGACATCCCTGTAATCCAGCCCCCTGAATTGGGGACACCCCTCTAATGTGGACACAGACCACTGGAACCAAATACTCCACTATAATAAGCCACAGTACATCTTCAACCCCTGAAATGAGGGTACGTACCTCAATAATCAGGACAGTGCTTTCAGGTCCCAAGGTGTCCGGACTAGAGGGGTCCACTGTATTGGGGGTGTAAACAAATACACAGTCGTCTCCTTTTGCTGTCTGTAAACCTGAATCTAAACGTACATATGTACGTTTTGGGAACTGAGATAAACGTCCATAGACCAAGAATGATGTTCAGGTTTGGTCTGTTTCCATGAACTCATCCCCTCCCTACTTCATGGTTATACGTATGTACATATGTACATCTCGCAGTGCGTGAACGTAAAGACGGATTTCTGGTCGGTGAACATAAAAGTAACTGTTTCAAAACATATTTCTACCACATCCTCTTATGTGTACATGTTTGTTCATCAAGTCGTTCCCAATTGTTGAGGAAAGCGTTCCGCTCAATAACTCCTCATAACTCCCTTTTGTGACTATCTAAACACTCACAGAGCTTGTTTCCTACTGTGGTTAATATGAAATGTAATTCTAAATAATATTGAAATGAATTCTTGTAAACACATTACGTAGAAATTTGGCACCACAAACTTTGAGTTAATCTGTGTAACCACAACTTCAAGTGGAACAATATTGATTATCTCTGCACAGTGGAG
The DNA here is from genome assembly GCA_963170055.1 of Halisarca cf. caerulea. Taxonomy (NCBI): domain Eukaryota; kingdom Metazoa; phylum Porifera; class Demospongiae; order Chondrillida; family Halisarcidae; genus Halisarca; species Halisarca cf. caerulea. Next base: position 361,260 of record CAUJGJ010000332.1, on the reverse strand, counting down.
TTTCAGTCTAATCCACTGCCAGCCCTCCCTCCCTCTCTCCTCCCCTCCACTGCCTCCTTCCTTTCCTTCCCCTCCTCTCACTTCCCCTCTCCATTGTCCCTCCTGTATTGTTCCCTCTCTCCTCCCCTCCTCCTACTCCTCCCCCCCTTTCTCTTCTGCTTTCTCTCTCCTTCCTCTTTCTCCACCCCCTCTCCTTCCTCTCACTCTCTAATTCCCTCTCATTCCTCTCTCTCCACCCCCTCTCATTCCTCTCTCTCCACCTCCTCTCCTTCCTCTCTCTCCACCCCCTCTCCTTCCTCTCTCTCCACCTCCTCTCCTTCCTCTCTCTCCACCTCCTCTCCCTCCTCTCTCTCCACCCCCTCTCATTCCTCTCTCTCTCCAGCCCCTCTCCTTCCTCTCTCTCCAGCCCCTCTCCTTCCTCTCTCTCCAGCCCCTCTCCTTCCTCTCTCTCCACCCCCTCTCCTTCCTCTCTCTCCAGCCCCTCTCCTTCCTCTCTCTCCACCTCCTCTCCTTCCTCTCTCTCCACCCCCTCTCATTCCTCTCTCTCTCCAGCCCCTCTCCTTCCTCTCTCTCCAGCCCCTCTCCTTCCTCTCTCTCCAGCCCCTCTCCTTCCTCCATACCCTCTATGTATGTATGTATGTATGTACAGTACATGGGCAATATATATGTACACACTGCTCATACGTATGTACATATGAATGAATAATACATAAGGATAGAAGATGTATGATTGTGTTCGCAATTGTCAGGATTCTCTCCAGATCATTTCAGTGCAGTGATGCACATTAGCTTGTTTTGTGAGCCCTACGGCCTATTTTGTGAGCCCTACAGCTTATTTTGTGTGTCTTACAACTTATTTTGTGAGCCCTACGGCCTATTTTGTGAGCCCTACAGCTACATACGTACATATGTAAGCATGTATGTATGAGTGTATCTAGTGAAGGATTTTTGACACATTGTATGACAGTGCAGAGCACTACTCCTTCCAGGAAATCTTGGGTGAATCCTGATTATGCATGCAAGTAGTGCACATTTGTGATGTACGTATTTAACACTTGAACACACATGGATGAGTAGCATTGTTGACAGTGTTGCCAGCTTTGACACGCAAGTCACTGACTGTAGCCTAGCAACATAGGGCTAAGAGAGGCATGTGTTCTCTCTGTGTGTGAGTGTATGTGTATGTGTGTGTGTGTGTGTGTGTGTGTGTGTGTGTGTGTGTGTGTGTGTGTGTGTGTGTGTCTGTTTGTATGTACGTGC
>CAUJGJ010000332.1:350000-352500 GCA_963170055.1 Halisarca cf. caerulea | reverse complement strand
CACACACACACACACACACACACACACACACACACACACACACACACACACACACACACACACACACACACACACACACGACCGTGGAAAACGGGAAAATATAATCCGCTCTTCGAATTCGTAAACCAATCCACAGAGTATTTCCTGTGGACCACTCAATGTCTAGACAGACCATGCACTTCTAGTACGAGAACCACTCACTTTACAATCAGACAGCATTGGACTCAGTAGGAAATCTTTAGCTAGATACGGTGATTCGACAAGCGCCTACTTTCAGAAAACGGTCGACAGCCTGACCTGTCCCTCTTCTCCGAAATGGACTACAAGGGAAAACATTTGGTTCAGGGTCCCTAGCATTTGTTGAAAAAGATGTCTATCTTCGACGGATAGCCGGAGAAAGCCCCATGGAAGCGTCTAAGCACATCGTACTGGCGATAGAAACTTCCTTCGCGCCTACCGGTATACAGTAGGCTATAGGGCGCGGTACTCCAGGGCTCTCCATGAAGATCTGGGACTTCGATTGGGTGGATTTTTTTTTTGTTCAATCATAGGGATCATGCAATGATGTCTATGAATATGAAATCACAGTCCACCACACAATAAGCCTAAAAATTAAGTCTACCTAATCTACAGATTATTATGAATTATGGGAAAAAAACAATGGTCTGAACCTATACGCTGTCGCTCACGTGCAAATCTATGTACAGGCATGTGCTCCATACTTGGGTATAGGGACTATGGAAATAGGTTAACTATAACTAGCACTTAGGATAATATATTTTCAGAAGGTCCGGGTGGAATGATTGCTAGCCCCGTGACTAGGTATTAGTGCTGAGGTCCAAGTCCCGGTGTTCGAAACCGCGCTCCGGCAGTTTTTCGGATTTTCTTTCTGAAAAAAAATTGTTCTTCAGTGGTCAGTTGCAATACCCCTGTACAAAGAATCGTATAGGGGGAGCTTTGGGTCTCGCAGCTGGTCTCCCACCTAATACTGATCATGTCTTCTCGAGATACAAGAGAATGAGTCGAACTCCAGGGCTCTCCATGAAGATCTGGGACTTCGATTGGGTGGATTTTTTTTTTGTTCAATCATAGGGATCATGCAATGATGTCTATGAATATGAAATCACAGTCCACCACACAATAAGCCTAAAAATTAAGTCTACCTAATCTACAGATTATTATGAATTATGGGAAAAAAACAATGGTCTGAAGTCATTAATATTGATCTAATAGTATGTCTCTAAACAAGAATCAATGTTGTGCTCCTAGCTTCAATCTTCGTGTAATGATCACATGGGATGGTCAAAAAATGGTGCTGTGAGAAGTAGCAGGAGAGGGACATTTGAAGATACATATACTTCTACGACTACATGCCTAATATAATACATCAGATTCTATGAACACAACATACAGTCATGTACATATACATACATGCATAACACTTATGAAATATAGGACTGGTATGATCAGAAAATACTAATATGTGCGATCAAAATTCATGTGTACATGCAACATTTGTGTGTGCATAGAATACAGAAAACTATGCACGACAATGCAAAATTATGACAGAATAGAATGATTGATACCTCCATGGCACACATACATGCAGTTTCTCACACATGCATAATGAATACTGAGCATTATTGACATGGGTGACCTACTCACCAACATTTGAATGACTGTGTACACACTCACCCACACTCATACCCACCAACTCACACACACACACACACACACACACACACACACACACACACACACACACACAGACACACACACACACACACACACACACATATGAACACACACACACACACGCGCGCGCACAAACACACACACACAAACACGCACACAAATAATATACATACACACTCACATGCGCATTGACAATTAATTGTGAACACACGCACTAACACATGCACACAAACATACATTCATACTGGCATGCATGCACATACACAGTTATATAAATACACACATGCACACACACACACACACACACACACACACACACACACACACACACACACGTACACACACACACACACACACACACACACACACACACACACACACACACACGTACACACGACCGTGGAAAACGGGAAAATAATCCTCTCTTCGAATTCGTAAACCAATCCACGAACACTCAATGTCTAGACAGACCACGCACTTCTAGTACGAGAACCACTCACTTTACAATCAGACAGCATTGGACTCAGTAGGAAATCTTCAGCTAGATACGGTGATTCGACAAGCGCCTACTTTCAGAGAACGCACGACAGCCTGACCTGTCCTTCTTCTCCGTAATGGCCTACAAGGGAAAACATTTGGTTCAGGGTCCCTAGCATTTGTTGAAAAAGATGTCCATCTTCGACGGATAGCCGGAGAAAGCCCCATGGAAGCGCCTCAGCACATCGTACTAGAAACTTTCTTCGCGCCTATATACGCTGTCGCTCACGTGCAAATCTATGCAAAGTATGTGCTCCATACTTGGGTA
>CAUJGJ010000332.1:342500-345000 GCA_963170055.1 Halisarca cf. caerulea | reverse complement strand
TACACACTATGTACATATATGCTGTGTGCACTTTATACAAATATCTACTTTAGATTCTGGAACTTTTGGGTCCAAAGACAGATGCCGACAAGGCGCCATCTGGTGGGAAAAAGAAGGTTTGCATTACAGCGTATAATTTACACAAATCCTGAGTGTAGTCTCACATTTAGACCGCTTCTTGCCTCCATAATTTTATTCTGATATCATTTACCCAATGACATCAGCATAGAATTTTGAAGGCAATTGAGAAGAAGGCTGGGCAAGGGAGACCTTGAGTGATGTGTGTAAATACAATGTTGGAATTGGCCTATGCATATCGTAATACATTATGATATTATTTGTAGTAGAGTTGAAACAGTTGACACTCAAATGACTCACAACCAGCACAATTAACAATACACCATGAATGAATTACAAGTTCTTATTAAAACCGATACCCTAGGAATGTGCAGCCTTTTCAATCAATTTATATGTACGCAAAATCGATGGGAGATGAGAGGGTTTAGTGGATGAAGTGGTGTATAGCTATCATTCCTACATATACACATGTACAGTACTCCAGTTACCATTACCATGTATGGTTGGTTGTCTCGTAGGGTGGGGGTAAGAAGGAGGAATCTGGTAAGAGTGGTCCAGAACCAGTTCAAACCAGTAAGGAAGCTACTGGTAGTGAAACGCCCCCTCAGGACGAGAGTGCTACTCCTGTACAGTTGATTGGAGCTGCGTGCAGGTTCCATAAACCAGGTGAAGCTAGCACACCAACCCCCACAACACACACACACACACACACACACACACACACACACACACACACACACACACACACACACACACACATACACGCACACCCCTTAATGAAGAATTTCTACGCTATTCAGTAATCTTGCTTAGACTAGGAACTTTGCTCGTTTACAGTATCTGCCTCCCAAGTGGCTGTTCAAATTTAGGAAAACCTCTGTTGAAGGACACCTCCCAAATGCAGCCATCTTTTCAGGAGAACGCCATCACTGTGTCTGATTTGAAATCCCTCACATTGATGTGCATTCATTTAGACTCACTGAAATATGGACACCTCCACATTGAGGACTGTTTACTACTGTCCTAATGGTGTCCTTATTGTGGAGGTTCTACTGTGCAGGTCTGCATATCATGGTCCCTATGGGGTCCTCACTGTAGAGGTTCCACTGTACAGCACTGCATACTGCTGTCCCAATGGTGTCCTTATTATGGAGGTTCCACTGTACAGCACTGCATACTGCTGTTCCAATGGTGCCCTTATTGTGGAGGTTCCACTGTACAGCACTGCATACTGCTGTTCCAATGGTGCCCTTATTATGGAGGTTCCACTGTTTTATATGTGCGCAAGCAAAAACTTACAATACTTCAGACACACCATTTTGTGCTGTGTCCTCATTGTGCATACAGTCGAACCTCGTTAGTGAGTACACCTGGGGACCCTCCAAATTGCTACTCACTATCAGTAGTACTTGCTAACCATATAGATTAGTATCATGGGTCTTAAGCTGAGGTATCATATCCTTATACTTCCTAACCAGGTATTACTCATTAACAGTGTTCTTACTAATGAGGTTCTACTGTATGTACATGTGCACACAGGTGAGAACTACCTGACCAGTGAGTATGTGGTCACACCGAAGACAATGGACATTCTCAAGAGACACTTAAAGGAAACAGGAGGAAAGGTGGGTGTATGTGTATGTGTATAGTGGGACAGCTGTTTGCATGTTATGCTACGTAGTTAGGCTGGTACACACATGCATGCATGCACACACACACACACACACACACACACACACACACACACACACACACACACACACACACACACACACACACACACACACACACACACACACACACACACACACACACACACACACACACACACACCTGCTACCACACTATTGCATCTCAATGTTCCCTAACGCTGTCCTGTCACTTTCCTTTAGGTGATTACTCGCTTTCCTCCTGAACCCAACGGAATCCTTCACATTGGACATGCTAAGGCCATCAACTTTAACTTCGGATATGCCAAGGTATTGTATGGTCAGGAAATGTATAAATGTGTTAAAAACTGACTTGTGAGGGTGTATGAGTGAGTGGGTGATGTGTTAGGGTGGGGGCATGAGGATGGAGTGAGGGTGTAGTGAATGAGCGGGTGATGTGTGAGGGTGAGAGGAGTAAGGATGTGGAGAGTGGGAGTGTAGTGAACAATTGTTAGTGAGCAAGGATGTGGTTTGCAAAAGTTTGATGATTGTGTGTGTGTGTGTGTGTAGAGGAGTGTGATCAGTTGAATAGCCAACTCTTTATGTGTTTTGTTGCTTTCCATTTTTACATGTGTACTATGCGTATGTGCAGAACTTCTGCAAAGCATGTTGCTCATGCTCTCTCTCCTGGTGTACAGGCACATGATGGAGTGACGTATCTGAGATATGACGATACCAATCCAGAAAAGGAGGAGGAGAGATTCTTCAAGGGT
>CAUJGJ010000332.1:327500-337500 GCA_963170055.1 Halisarca cf. caerulea | reverse complement strand
TCATATTGGGTGTAATGATCAGGTCCTGCCCCTTCTCTAATTGTAGGATCTTCCTCCTGGATACAGAAGATTAGCACCTGGCCAGCCAGTTGGTTTACGGCACGCCGGATATGTCATTAACATGCAGAACATTAAGAAGGTGGGTTTGTGGGTGTGGCACTTCTGAGTGAAGTAGTGCTTGGAGTAGTACTGCGTACATGTTAGTTAAGAAGGTGGGTTTGTGTGTGTGGCACTTGTGAGTGAAGTAGTGCTTGGAGTAGTACTGCGTACATGTTAGTTCTATGTCACACACCAACACCACATCATACGTTCATCAGTTATACCATAGACTCTCTGTACTAGAGTCTGTGGTTATATGTACATACATGTACAATACTCACTCCTAGTTCATTGTCATGCATACAGGTTTGCTAGAACTTTTGCAGTTAACATGCTAGTTACCATATAGAGGGCATTTTTCAAGGGGTAAAATATTCATGGATTCTAAAATTTTGAATTATTCATGGTAAAAAATTTGTGGTTTATGCCAGAAAGATAAGAAAACTTGCATTAATGCTAACTTTCCTGAGTAAATATTACATGGTTCCCTTCCCAACCATGAAAACCTCAATTTTTACCCCTCGAAGATGCTCACTGTAGGGTATTAGGTTCATGACACCTTATCTTACTTTGTGTATATTCTGACACACGCTTGTCTGATTCTCAAGGATGCATCTGGTGCCGTGGTGGAGGTGGAGGTGACATGTGTGAAGAGTGGGGAAGCTCCCAGCAAGCCCAAGGCCTTCATCCATTGGGTCTCCTCTCCACTCACCTGCGAAGTGCGACTCTACGAGAGACTGTGAGTGAACGTTTAGTCACTGTCTCCCCCAAATGAATAGACATACAGTCAAACCTCGTTAACACGAAACTCAGGGGACTGTGCTGAAATTTCATCTTAACAGTATTTCATGTAAACAGTACAACTTGTTACACTTGAACTTGGGCTTGGACTTGGGTAGTATTTCATGTTAAAGGATATTTCATGTTAAGCAGTTTCATGTTAACGAGGTTTGACTGTATACAGTACACAATACTATACAGTACACAATACTATACAGTACACAATATTTATACAGTACACAATATTATACAGTACACAATATTTATACAATACACAATATTATACAGTACACAGTATTTTATAGTACATAGTTATATACAGTGCACAGTATTATACATATACAATATTGTACTCATTTGTGACTTTTGTCCATGAAACCTTGCTTGTTATTGTTCCCTGTATTTTTACTGTGTGTGTATAACGTTTTCTGTATGTACTGTTCTCAAGGTTCTTTCATAAGAATCCGGAAGACCCAGCTGAAGTTCCTGGAGGCTATGTTTCCGACTGTAATCCGGTGAGTGGTTCATCCATGCCTGTGTGATGTGTTTTGTAACAAAAAGATTGGGTGGTTTTCATGGTAATGAGGCTTTGATGTTACTATGGTAACAAGGCAATGGTGATGTGATGTCACATTCAGTGGGGATACATGCATTCATTGGGGACACATTTGGTGGGGACCCCTTCCTTGGGGACGCATTCAGTGGGGACACAATGTCCGACACATATATTCAGTGGGGGATACATTCAGTGGGAATACATACATTCAGTGGGGACGCATTCTGTGGGGACACATTCGGTGGGGACACATACGTACATTTGGTGGGGATGCACTCGGTGGTGATACTTTGTACTTTCTATGTTCTTTGGCATAGGATTCCCTGAAAGTCATACCAAATGCTTTAGTGGATGTGAGTGTTAAGGGAGCAGAGCACCTCAGCAAGTATCAGTTTGAGAGAGTGGGGTACTTCTGTGTTGACTTGGACAGTACATTCAGCAAGGTGTGTGTGTGCGTGTGCGTGCGTGCATGCGTTCGTGTGTGTATGTGTATGTGTGTGAGTATGTGTGTGTGTGTGTGTGTGTGTGTGTGTGTGTGTGTGTGTGTGTGTGTGTGTGTGTATGTGTGTGCGTGCATGTGTGTGTGTTCATTATGCTCCTGGACAGACTGTCAATGGAATGGTATGGTTATGGCTATGGAAGCTTATTTAACCTGGGAGGCCTTTAGCCAGAAGGCTACTATACTAGGCACCCAGAATAATATATATAATAATAAATAATAATAGCATTGTCTTCATAATATCCAATATGTATATATGTGGTGTAGACACACACACACACACCATAGATACTCTATACTTCGCAACGGTTGCGAAGTATAGAGTATCTATGCACACACACACACACACACACACACACACACACACACACACACACACGCGCGCGCGCATAGACACTCACTCCTTAACTTGTGGTTTGGGTATAGATTGAGCATTCCTCCATTTGTTTGTCCACAGCTTGTGTTCAACAGAACTGTGGGTCTTAAAGAAGATTCTGGGAAGAACATTTAGTCCTATTAGACTCTGTTAATATAGCTAGAAGTTTATTTATTCTTGGAAGAATCACTCATGGATGATAGAATTGTAATTAAATTGAACATTAAGCAAGTTTGTCCTCTGTATATCTAGCATAACGCACTTATAATGGAAAATTAATGTCAACTGTGTTTTAATTATACCAATTTATCAATAAATTGATGCATATTAATATAAATATCAAGGCTATACAGAATTTCCCCTAAAGAGGGGTAGAGAGGTGCTGCGCCCCCTATAATCTTGGATAGCAAAACTTTCAATTTTAATGTAGTACAATAAAATCTTGACAAAAAGCCAGAAACAACTCACTTCTAGTATAATAAACATATTTCCACTGATAATAACCATACAATATGTTCAATATAGTTGTTCACTCCAGCAAATATCTGCCAAGAAAACTAGAAAGCCAGGCACCCAGCAGCACTAACTGCCATACCCCCTCCCCCTCTTTAATTTTGTCTGGGGGAAACACTGCTATATACTCAGCTATGAAATATTAATGGGTATTCGGATCATGTTGATAATTGAATCAACATGCTTGCAATTTAAACCCAGGTACGTGCATCAATCTCCATATAATAGCCATTTTATTTTGTTGGAAGAATTAATGCAATTATATACAGTATAAAGGCAAATTATAACCATAGAATCTGTCCAATCCCGTTCGCTTACGTGTGGTCAATTCGCGCGCGTGGACACGAACACGAGTGACGATGCGAGTCTGACTCGGCACGTGCGAGAGATCATACCAAGCATAGAACAAGCGAGAGAACAAGATGCCTACCTTACAGTACTTGGCCGTGGCGGCTCTTCTTTACGTGGAAGTCGCGGTAACACTTCTTTTGGCGGTACCCTTTATCAAACCATGGATGTACGTCTAATTTTTGTTCGTGTGTGGTGTAAAAATTGGAGTACGACGACTCCAGGTGCTGAATAATTTTTTTTAACGACGTATATTCCTTTTTTGTTGCTATAGATGGAGAAAGTTGTTTGGCCTGTTTCGATTTTTAGCACCGTTCAAAATGTACTTAAATTTCCTCTATGTTGGAGCTCTGGGCGTATTGATTCTTCTGTTCTTAGGTGGGTTGGTTACGTACGTGATGTTCATACCGTACGTTGCTGTACCGTCACTAGGGGGCTCACGTGGGTTTAGTACATGGTGTGTTGCATGCAGTGTGGGTTAAGCCATTGGTCCACCATGGAGTCTGACTGAGTTCGAGCAAGAGAGCGTGACCTACATACATGTGCACACACACAATACACACACACACACACACACACACACACACACACACACACACACACACACACACACACACACAGGTGCACACAAGCACACACACACACACACAATACACACACAGGTGCACACAATACACACACAGGTGCACACAAGCACACACACACACACACACACACACACACACACACACACACACACACACACAATACACACACAGGTGCACACAAGCACACACACACACACACACACACACACACACACACACACACACACACATACACACACACACACACACACACACACACACACACACACACAGTACATCACATCTATTCTGAATGTGAAAGAATTTTAGTTCATATGGTCAAGTAAGCATTTCATTATGTGCATTGTGGGTGCAATTTTCGCATGTTCTGTATTGTGAGCATATAATGTGCATTATCTTGTTGTTATTTTTATTGTTCATTATCTACCTACAGACTCAATTCGTGAGATGAACAAGTTTGGCAAGGTTGCTGGAGAAAAGTTCATACAGCACGAGCAGGAACTGGATAGACACATGAAGATGTTCAGGTCTCAGAGGAATTTCTACATTGTTGGTTTTGCCCTCTTCCTCTTTGTGTAAGTGGTTATTCTCTCCAGTGAACTGCTTCATGTGTATGTGTGTGTCAATGCTGGTATTGTCAACTTATCCCACTGTTATCCACACAGTGTGATTCGTAGATTGAGTGTCCTCATCTCAACTGTGGCCAAGCTGGAAGCATCTAATGCAGCTTTGGAAAGACAGGGCAGAAACACCAGCGAACAGCTTCTTCGTACCATGAGCACCGAGGACAAAAGCAAGACCAAAAAGGTTGGTTGCAACTCACGTATACAGCATCTATGTATACATATACTTCACCTTTGTCCATGCAGTTTATGCACACGGTCGCCCACACGTGTATGATGCACATGTGTGCATGTGCTTATGTACATACGTATGTGTACACACACAACTTCATACACACAAGGCACACACACACACACACACATACACACACACACACACACACACACACAATTTCTGAATATGGGTATTTGCATTCTTTCAGACTGACAGCTCAACCTCAGAATCCAGTGTAAAAACTGGCCCATCCCAAGAGGAATATGACGCTCTCAAAGATGGTGAGAGAGAGAGAGCATTGGAGGGTTGATTTGGAGTGTTTGGTCCTTTGTTCCTTCCTCATTATTACATTGTACAATGGAGCCTCCAAATAGAGGACACGTTTTGGGGTAATGCAGTTCCAGCTGTTTTGTTCTTTGTAGAGAGGTTATCCTCTTTCGAAGGATCAAATTGTATTGAATGTGAAAAGGAGGTACTGTGGGAACTCAACCCATGTACTTTGTAGGGAGATTTATTATACTGTACTGTGTCCTTGTCTTGGAGAGTCTACCAGAGGCTCCACTGAATTACCACTGATTTTCATATTCCTAGGGTAACTAAATTCATTGTGAGATTGTGTACAACTATTAATTTTATTAAACTCTAACCTCCTGGTAATTGAGCCAATAATCATTTTTGTTGACAGTGAACTTAATTTGTGTTGTTTCAATAATCCTTAGAGCTTGAAAAGGCACAGAAGAACCTTGCAGCCATGAAGAGGCAGTCAGAATCTACTGCTGCAGAATATGATCGCCTGAGTTCAGAATATCAGAAGCTTCAGGTAGTGGTGTGTGTGTGTGTGTGTGTGTGTGTGTGTGTGTGTGTGTGTGTGTGTGTGTGTGTGTGTGTGTATGTAAGTGTAAGTGTAAGTGTACATGTGTGTGCATGTGTGCATATGTATGGGTGGGTATGTGTGTACATGTGTGCATAGCATCAAAGTACATTCATGTGCGTACATATTTGATTCACAATGTTACGTGTATTTCTTTGTCTGTTCCCTCTGATGCGCAGCAAAAGATTGAAGAAGATGAAGCTAAAAAGGACAAGTGATTGAAACCAGTGTGTGGTAGCTAACCACATCTGATCATAACTATTCCTCGTGGTTTGGTTTCTAGTTTGTAGTGCATTTGGATTTTATGCTGAGTTTGCTTTCCTTTGGTTTAGTCTTCTGCCTGTTCTGCTATTGCATGATTTTTGGGCTCATTTTTGCTAGAGAATTTTCTAAAACATGGATCATGGTTACCATGGTTACCTTTATGAAATACAATTTACGTGAAAAATGGCCATCGTGATACAGTCCAACCGGCCACAACCCATGTTTACACGAATGTGCCAGGGGAGGGAAGAGATAATATTTGCCTTCCCTTGCATGTTGTTTTTTTGTGTAATTATGGGTCTCTGTTCAGCTGGCTGGACATGTGTGCTTTGTGTGAGTGTGGATAGATTGAGTATTTATAGTGACACTGTGAAATTCAAATATCCTTCTGGTTCATCAGAAATAAACAAGAACTGGCAACTGATAGGTGAATGAAAATACACAAACCTCTTCAAATCATGACATATGTACGCATGTAAAGTGCTACAGGAAAATTTGAGGCTGTGTGGCTGTGTGCCTCTTGAATTCAATTTATTTTAGCCATGCATGATACATGTACAAAAGGTATGCATGTAGTCCTTTGTGAAAGTACTCCCCCAAATAAAATTAATGATGGCGTTTCACGCTACACCGAAGGACATTGGCCCAAGCTTGAGATCAAAAAGTGAAGTAAATTTGAAGCAGTCACAATTGGGCAATTTTGAATTGGGAATGGAACTCTCCGTTTCTGTTTTGGCGCGAAAAATGAACAGACACGGTTTGGTCTGGTCGAAGGAGGCAAAGACAGGCGATAGTGCTACCCCAGAGCCTGTTTTGCGTAAGTTAACGAATCTGATAAATTCCAATGGTGCATAGTTATTGTTCTTTCTGGTTTGATTAATATTTATTTCCATGTTCCCTCCTCTGCATAAAAGCTCCTAAAGCAAGTAAACATCAACAAGGCGCCAACTCGAGTGGTTCGAGAGCTGCAAAGATTCTCAAAGTCAACTCTGTCAGCTCTGCTAGAACACAGGATTCGTCAAGTAACGCATCAAGCAAAAATAGACCTCCATGTCCATTTGTGTTAGCAAGCAAGCCCAGCCCCTCCAAACATAGTGAGCTCGCCTGTTCGTTGTTCTGTCAACATTGAGCTGGCATTAGCAAAGTTTGGGCCTATTGTAGATGTTTCATTGGCATCGATGTTGACTGAGCTTTGCTATTAACCACCCATTTCTTGGGAAGACAATATGGTGTGCTACTGGGAATCCTAGACACCTTGTAACAGAACACCACCATGGGGCCCAATTTGAAATCCCTTACATTGACATGTGTACATTTATACTTCTTGAAACGAAGTCACCTCCATATAGAGGACAGTTTACTGTGGTCCTGGTGTTCCTTCCATAGAGGTTCTGCTGTATAGGAGTGTCTACTGTAGTCCCAAAGGTGTCCTCATTATAGAGGTTCCACTGTACAGGAGTGTTTACTGTGGCCCGATCGTGTCCTGATTATAGAGGTTCCACTGTACAGGAGTGTTTCCTGTGGCCCGATCGTGTCCTGATTATAGAGGTTCCACTGTACAGGAGTGTTTCCTGTGGCCCGATTGTGTCCTCATTATAGAGGTTCCACTATACAGGAGTGTTTACTGTGGTCCCAAAGGTGTCCTCATTATAGAGGTTCCACTGTATGTATGAGTCCACATTGTTTTCCATTTACTTTGAATAGAACGTCGTGCATCACTGAAGGACCTCTGTCCCGAGGACAAACAGCGTGTGAAGCAACTGATTGAGGATCTGGCCAGAGCTGGAGCAGAGAAGGAAAAGGCCGATGTAAAATTTTCAAGGGAAAAGAAGAAGTTCCAGAAAACACTCCATCTGCTCCATCATGAGCAGAAGAAGATATTGAAAGAGAAGGAGAGTATCTTTTAATGCAGTCGTTTGAGATTGTCTGTTCATGTATTTGTTCAGTTTTTCCATACATATGTATGTTTGTATATGTGTGCAATATTGTATATACTTACCCCATTCTGAGTAACTGCTGCCTATATACTGTATACGCTTCAATTTTTGTGGGGTGTATACAGTGGAACCTGTCTATTGCAGTCACCATTGGGGCAAATTTTTTTGGCTGTTATACACAGGTGGCTGCTTTAATGAGGTAGAATACCATACATTACTGCTGATTCGGAGAAGAATTAGTGGCTGGTATAGACAGGTGGCTGCATTACACAGTGACCATAATAGACAGGTTCCACTATATTTCACAGATTTATGTTTTTTACGATTTTTGTGTTTTTATATTTGCAGACGGCCATGTTTTGCCATTGCACAAGAGCCGAATCTAAACTTTCACAGATAGCTTATAGTCTGTGAATACTGCAAAAATACGTAAAACCACATGAAAATTAAAGTGTATACATTATTGTATATCCTAACCCCATTCTGTGGAACCACTGCCTATGTAGAGCATCTTTCACCATCTTAAGTATTGCAGGAGTATGGGCACCATTATTGCTTCACAACCCTATTCTACGTATGAACATATTATATAATGTAGTGCAGAACAAAAGTTGATTCTAATGAAGTATTGAAACCCTATTATTGCCTATCTGTGTGTGTGTGTGTGTGTATGTGTGCGCGCGTGCGTGCATGTGTTTGCATGCATGTGCATGCGTGAGTGTATATGATTGTGTGTTTAGTGCAAGTGCAGTGTGGAGTACGTAATGTGTTCCTTAACTCTGGCATACCTCCAACACTCACTGCACCAGATGCAGCAGCAGCTTGAGGTCCTCAGCACTGCTTCATACCACCCTCAACATGGTGGTCTTGGTGGCTTGCAGCATTCCGGGCCAACTGCTTACAAAGTTGGAGTGCATCTGCCTGGTTCACAACACCAATCCGGATCACACACATGTGTATCTGGACACTCTAAACCGTTTCTACCCAGCTCAAATCAGCAATCAGAACTATACACACATACTCCTGGACCACACCCATCGGGACCAAGCACACATATGCCACCACAGCCACCTTCATCACAATCCGTGGATGTGCCAAGCAAATCTGGTTTGCATATATGTGATTCACTACATCAAGGTGGACCAAATCCATCTGGATTGCACCCTTCTGGTGTGACTGATCAATATGGACCCTGCCCACCTGTCGTGATAGGTCAATCTAGACCACTCCCATTTGGTGCAGAGCACCAAAATAAAGAACTCCCATCTGCTGCAATGCAGCAATCTGAACCACACCCACCTGGTATGATGCAACAATCTGAGCCACTCCCACATGGTGTGATGCAACAATCTGAACCACACCCACATGGTATGATGCAACAATCTGAGCCACTCCCACATGGTGTGATGCAGCAATCTGAACCACACCCACCTGGTATGATGCAACAATCTGAGCCACTCCCACATGGTGTGATGCAACAATCTGAACCACACCCACATGGTATGATGCAACAATCTGAGCCACTCCCACATGATGTGATGCAACAATCTGAACCACACCCATCTGGTGTGATGCAACAATCTGAGCCACTCCCACATGGTGTGATGCAACCATCCAGTTTACACCCACCTAGTACCATGCATCAACCTCCACCACGTCCACAAGATGTACACAATGCATCTGGATCCCATACCCACCATGCACTGTACAAGCCAACACCTGATCTTTCAATGTCTTCTATGAAGCAGTCAAGCTCACAAGCCCCTGTGTCCGCTCATCACACAGCAAGCAACAGTAGAAATCAAAATATCAAGAGACTGCAGTCAAGGGTTGATGTGGGTAGTAGAAATGATTCTTCATGTGGTTCAATGAGCCTTTTTTCAGTCCCAAAGTATGAACTTTATTCTGAGAAAAGTGGCTCAAGTAGTGAAATGGAAAGGATTCACAATGTCAATACTCATAGCCTGCACTCAGTGTCTAACAGAAATGTAAGCAGTCTGCCA
The DNA here is from genome assembly GCA_963170055.1 of Halisarca cf. caerulea. Lineage (NCBI taxonomy): Eukaryota > Metazoa > Porifera > Demospongiae > Chondrillida > Halisarcidae > Halisarca > Halisarca cf. caerulea. The sequence goes on along the minus strand of CAUJGJ010000332.1, from coordinate 327,830 downwards.
CAAGAAACCGTGTCTGTGTGCGATGTGGGAACTAGTGTGACACCTGATGGTGTGCGGGACAGCAGAGTGGACAGATTGGAGTCCTCTCGCATGCAGGTCACCCACACTGCAACACAGACACTCTCCTGTGTTGCTACTGGTACACAGACTGAGTTAGAACCTGCTACTGACAGTGAGTCAACCACTCCCAGTCTAAGTACCCATTCCAGTTCTAAACTTACCCATGGTAGCAGGCCTCATGAAAGTGAAACATTGTTAAGCCCTTCATCACAAACTCTTCAACCAAACCCTGTTATCCAGGAGCCCCTTGGTAATAGGTCACTACTTTCG
>CAUJGJ010000332.1:317500-322500 GCA_963170055.1 Halisarca cf. caerulea | reverse complement strand
GGAAGACAGCATACTGTAACAGCTGTTCAGAAACAGCTTTTCCTGGGCCCCCAATCAAATACCAATCACAACATCATCAATCACACACTGACACAAAAAGAATAGGCTGCCCTATAAAGATGATAATTGTAGGTTTAAATTCCTTTGCCTAAAAACTTCCTGACACAATTAGATAAAGTCCTAGTTTATTCTTAATATAGCATTAACAAAATTCACAATCATTAAATAGCACAAAGTTGCAGTCTTTTCACACACAATCATATCATGATTATCGTTAACTACAAATGGACATTGATCAAGGACAATTGGATATCTGCCTATTATGGGATAATCAATAATAATAGTTAGATTGATTACTGATTATGCACTTTATTGGAATTACTGTTCAATTAACAATGATTCAATTTAGATATTGGGCAGATATTTTTGGAGATTTGTAATAATTGATTGTTAATCAAGAACTGGTTGGGTATATGGCACTATATGTAGAGTATGAGGATCAAATAGTGAATGGCTACTGATGGGGTATTGAACAGAAAAAGATTGGATTTTGATTGATTGGTATTGAATGGTAATCAGATTTATATTGGAATCTGATCCTTGTGAAACTCTAACAAGACCAAATCAATGCAGTAGTCTTGTGTGCACTGCTTCCTGTTCTTTAGAAGCTGAGAAAAAGGGTGTGGCCTGCAACCCTCCCCCCTCACATGCACATATGGTGACACTCCTGTTTACTGCAGCAACAATCAACAGTATAGTCTACAAGTCATGCTGCTGGACAAGGGTGTGAAAAAAGAGAGAATTTCTCATTTCTTGCAGCCATGCTGGTCATAACTGTACAGACATGTACGTAGTACACACGCAAGCACACCTACTACAAACACTGGGATTGGCTTTACAACTCAAAAAACAGAGAAATAATGGCTTGAGAAATACTACTGGAAATTCCAAAGACACGCGAAAATGGCAGACATTACTTTCAATAATAACACACTATAGATGCTGGAACAGCAACGATGTAAACACTCTATATAGTGCCAAAAAATGGCTGTGAGTATGACGGGGATGAGGGAATGCAGTATACAGTGAACCAGACCTGCAATTTTGGCTGGCAAGTGCAGAATTATTACACACTACGCTTCCATTTGTTAGCCTTCGCATGACATTAGGCTGCACTCCTTAGTGAACTACGTATGCGATATCAGCATACGCACCATCTGAATCAAGCTTCCAAATCAAGTACATAACCCCACTTTCAAAAACCGACCACATTATCAAAAACTACTCCTTCATGCAGATAAGACAAGGTTCACCTTTCCTTCATCCCTTCTGAAGATTTTAGCTCTTGGAGCAAGATCGTGACTGACAGAAGGACCTTTGGTCTTCTCCATTGCAGCATATCCACTCATTTCGAAGATGTCCTCGTAGAAAGGGACATTGTACGATGCCCAGTACCCTTCCCTCAAAATGGCTGTCTGATCACCAATATGAACATATCTACAGTACATGTGTATACAGAGAAACATCCATGAATCACCACATGCCCAGAGTTCACCATATCTATGTACTGTATGTACAGTATGCACATAATAATGCAATGCGTCACCTTGCCACTTTTCACCAAATGTTTAAAAAGTGACAAAAAGCGAGATTTACATAGAAGGTACGATAGTTTCATGTAGTGTGTACATTGGCATTTATACATACCACTTCACTTGTTCTGTTTCGAGTACACCCACAGTAAATGTGTGCATATGCACACACACTTGCATACACACACACACACACACACACACAGATAAACACACACACACACACACACACACACACACACACACACACACACACACACACATGTACACACACAAACACACACACACACACACACACACACACACACACACACACACACACACACACCTACCCAGGCACTTGTTCGGCCACCCACAAGGCATCATCCTCCAATACATTATTGAGATGAAACTTCTTCAGATCCAGGACCATATACTGGTTATTGTAGGTACCTGCAAGCACAAAACATAATATGACACTCACCAGAATTTTATATGGGGCAAAGATATGTAGCCTCTTTGGTATAGTAACACTTGCTTAGTACATACATACATACATAAGTACCTCATGCAATTAAAGGGAAGATAATATCCGTACTTCACATCAGAGGTACGTATGTATATATTTACATACGTACTATCAGGACAGATTTATGTACTGCATGTATAGGAGGGACAGAATGAGGAGTACTTACTATCCAGGAGTATGTACTAACCCAGGTACTTACTATCAGGGTTGGGGTATGTACATGAGGTATACACAGGGACAGAATGAGGAGTACTTACTATCCAGGAGTGTGTACTAAACCAGGTACTTACTATCAGGGTTGGTTTATGTACATGAGGTATACACAGGGACAGAATGAGGAGTACTTACTATCCAGGAGTATGTACTAAACCAGGTACTTACTATCAGGGTTGGTTTATGTACATGAGGTATACACAGGGACAGAATGAGGAGTACTTACTATCCAGGAGTATGTACTAAACCAGGTACTTACTATCAGGGTTGGTTTATGTACATGAGGTATACACAGGGCAGAATGAGGAGTACTTACTATCCAGGAGTATGTATTAACCAAGGTACTTACTATCAGGGTTGGTTTATGTACATGAGGTATACACAGGGACAGAATGAGGAGTACTCACTATCCAGGAGTGTGTACTAACCCATGCCGGTACCTACTAAGGCAGATCTACTGTAGTTGCTCTGCCTGTCTCACCTGTGTTGTACATTCTGACTATGTCGCACCACTCCCTGCCACCCGACGCCAGCCAGTTGGCCACCCTCACTCTGTGCCAGGCCAGGAGACCGTCCTGTGTGACGTTGGCGTAAATCGCTTTGTTATAGATGCCGTTCGTGGTCTGCAACATTATCACCTTGCTGCAAGCGAGGAGAGGAAGGTTAATGTATAATGTACATATGTGTACATTTGATGATACTAAACTGAACATGAAAATTCATGCGAGGGCACAGAGGTGCCCTAAGGAACACATACGTAGCTACTACAATGTATGTATGCAATGGAGTGGCCCGTCTACAAGCACCACTAAAGGACTAACCTATAGTGGTCTCTGTGTTTGGTGAATGAAGTAGCAGCAGAGAAATGAGAACTCATAGGACACACAGTACACGGAAACATACAGTAGAGCATTCAGGCACACACATGTGTGTACTGTATGTACTGTATGTACAATACTGCGAATGTACATAACAAACCTGTCCATGATGTAGAAGTCATCCAGTGAGGAAAGGTAAGCAGGATAACTGGAGAACGAGACTCTCTGAGCAGCTGAATGTGTGTGTGTGTGTGTGTGTGTGTGTGTGTGTGTGTGTGTGTGTGTTGCACAGAAAATTAACAAATCAATTATCAAATGACATCAACAAAATTCTGTTTGTGCTTTAGGCCCCATTTACACGTATCCGGATACCCTTGTAAACGTATACTTTTGAAGACGTTTACACAGACAATTTACACGAAAACGCCAAAAACGTATAAGCGAATGTGGATACTTCATAAATGAATACCTAAGTGGATACTCTATAAAAGCATACATCGATTGTTTCGATCGTTTTCGTGTAAACGCATTCAAAAGTATACATTCATAAAGTTATTCGGATACGTGTAAATGGGGCCTTAATTTTAGCAGAGTTTTATATTTGCATACTGGAAGCCATTACAATTTTTTACATCCATGCAAGATTGCACTCTTGTGCAATGGCAAAACATGGCCGCCCACAAATATAAAAATGCAAAAAGCTTTAAAATCTGAGATCCTGAAATTTTTCACCCATGAAAATTACAGTGCATATGGTAGTCAAAAATTCCACAAAAGCAATAAAAGAATTCATCATGTAAACACACAGGGAAGCGTAGCACAGTTTAACACTCCACCCATTAGAGATAGACAGGTTACTATTTTCTCTCACACATGAAATGTTACATGGTGAAAAAAAGCGTGGTGCTATGCCATGTTAAAAGCTATGTAGGGAGAACCATGATGAGGTATACACAGGGACAGAATGAGGAGCACTTATTATCTAGGAGTATGTACTAAACCAGGTACTTACTATCAGGGTTGGTTTATGTACATGAGGTATACACAGGGACAGAATAAGGAGCACTTACTATCCAGGAGTATGTACTAAACCAGGTACTTACTATCAGGGTTGGTTTATGTACATGAGGTATACACAGGGACAGAATGAGGAGTACTTACTATCCAGGAGTATGTATTAACCAAGGTACTTACTATCAGGGTTGGTTTATGTACATGAGGTATACACAGGGACAGAATGAGGAGTACTTACTATCCAGGAGTATGTATTAACCAAGGTACTTACTATCAGGGTTGGTTTATGTACATGAGGTATACACAGGGACAGAATGAGGAGTACTTACTATCCAGGAGTATGTATTAACCCAGGTACTTACTAAGCAAGGTCCACTGCGCGTATATCAGAGCAAAGATTACAACACATAAAGGCTGAGTTTTGTTTGTACTGTAGACAGGTGGCCACTGCAGACAGGTAGCTACTACAGACAGGTGGCCACTGTAGACAGGTGGCCACTGTAGACAGGTGGTTACTACAGACAGGTGGCCACTGTAGACAGGTGGTTACTACAGACAGGTGGTCACTGTAGACAGGTGGTTACTACAGACAGGTGGCCACTGTAGACAGGTGCTTACTACAGACAGGTGGCCACTGTAGACAGGTGGCCACTGTAGACAGGTGGTTACTACAAACAGGTGGCCACTGTAGACAGGTGCTTACTACAGACAGGTGGCCACTGTAGACAGGTGGTGACTACAGACAGGTGGCCACTGTAGACAGGTGGTTACTACAGACAGGTGGTCACTGTAGACAGGTGGTTACTACAGACAGGTGGCCACTGTAGACAGGTGGTTACTACAGACAGGTGGTCA
>CAUJGJ010000332.1:292500-315000 GCA_963170055.1 Halisarca cf. caerulea | reverse complement strand
GTCTCATTCACACTCACACACCCACCCTCATTCCCATCTCACATACCCAGTCTCATTAACAGTTTGTTCAAAAGATCCATAAGCTGCGCCTTTCTTATCTATTTCTCCAAGTTTCAGAACAAAATGTCTGCAATGAAAACCAAAGACAATATGTATCAGCTCATCTTTGGTGATAGTGCCATTTCAACAGGGGAGGGAGGGAGGGGAAGAGGGGAAGCCAGGAGGAGGGGAGAGAGCTGAGTAGAAGAAAGGAGAGGGGAGAGGAGAGAGGGCAAAGGGAGGGAGAGTGTAGGAAATGGTAGGGATGAGCACAGGGGATAGGGATGATGAGGAGGGAAAGAAGGGGAAGGAGCCTGGTGACTTGTATGGTTTGTGGGTACATTCACAAAAGTGTTCCAGGAACTACTTAAAAGCCCTTAAGCATTTAAAACTAGCACCAACACTTAATTGGACATGGTCAATGATTATCATGTGTTTGCCTAGTCAGGCATTTCCGACCCGATTCTCGCTTGGCCTTTTTCGGGGACTGATGTCAATTCTCGCTCACCCGGTGATATCAGTCCCCGAAAAAGGCCAAGCGAGAATCGGGTCGGCCACGCCAGACTAGTGTTTGGCCATGTACATACTATGACATGAACATCCAAAGCACAAGAATCTGAGACAGAACACATTGTGATTTTGAATGCTGTACACCAGCAAGCAGCTGATGAGTGCACTTCTCATCACAAACAGCAGTCTCACCCCCCCCCCCCCCCCCACAGACACACGTACTCCTAGAGATCCTGCATCCCATAGTCCTATAATGGAGAGGTTAGTAGCCCTTTGGGCTACTACTTCGCCTCCCAGTGTAACTCTGACCATAGGTCTATGCTCTGACTCGACCCTACACAGTCGACTATCAATGGTGTAACATGAATGTAGGTATGTATGTGCAAAGAGGAGAATAATAACATTGTAGCAATCTCTGCATGCAATCATGCAGAGTAGTTGATTATCAGTACTCACTCATTTTCATAATAAACAGTTCCTACAACTCTAGATGCAGTCTCGGAAGGCTTGGGAAGTGCTGCGGATGAACGCAAGTACAAGAACAGTACGGCAAAGAGAAGGCAACGGTTCATGTTGACCGGTCATGTGATAACCTATAAGCGCCCGTGGCCTTTATTAGGTCTCGCCATGGCAACCGATCAGTGATCGAGGGAGAAATTATTTATGAGAAAGAAACCCGAGATCCACAGCAAGATTTGGAAGGTAATGAGTCAGTGTAAATAGCTCTTTGTGTGTAGTTATAACGACTGTATACCGAATGCATGTCTTGGGTTTTTGCTGTAAGTTTTTTATTCCCCCCTTTTTCTTCTGAGAAATTTATTTCATTTTTCCGGCATAAGAAATCTTAGCGTTATGAATGGAGTTGTGATGAAATGCTAATAAGATAAGATTTATTTTACACGATATTTATCCGGATATGTATTCCCTTGTGTATTTCTTTGCAAAGTATTATATTCCAGTCGGCTGCTAGTATGGGCTCCGGGCGCTTATAAGCCTTGTTGCCATGCATACGGGACCATCCCTTCATGTTTGTGTGCAGTGTCTAATTTATATTCACATACCAGCAAGTTTAGATTTTTATGCATTTTCCTTGGATTTCCTTTCTTGCTAAATCCTGCATTGTACATTCATGTGTAGTAACAACATGTAAGATTACACGCTTGGTGTGATTCTCATGTACTGATGTTTGCTTTCTTGGTATTGGAAGGGAATCAACATGAAATAATGTACGGTTACTTCTGATCACATTCTAGGTCAAACTGACCTACGTATTCTGTGTGTGTGTGTGTGTGAGTGTGTGTGTGTGTGTGTGTGTGTGTGTGTGTGTGTTTGTGTGTGTGTGTGTGTGTGTGTGTGTTTGTGTGTATGAGTGTGTGTGTGTGTGTGCGTGTGTGTGTGTGTGTGTGTGTGTGCGTGCGTGCGTGCGTGCGTGCGTGTGTGTGTGTGTGTGTGTGTGTGTGTGTGTGTATATGTGTTTGTACTGTGTGTGTGTGTGTGTGTGTATGTGTGTGTGTTCTTGTGTGTATGCATGTTTGTGTGTGTCCATATGTGTTATGTCTTAATCTCCACTACGTGCACACTATATTGGAGGAATTATCAGTTGTAGCTGTGAAGTGGTAGTCATTACAGCAGCATTCATTGTGCAAACAAAAACTCAGTCTTTGCATGTTGTACTCTTTACTTTGATGTACAGTGGAACTCGCTTAGTAAGTACGTACATACATACAGTACCTAGTTTAGTACATACTCCTGGATAGTAAGTGCTCCTCATTCTGTCCCTGTGTATACCTCATGTACATAAACCAACCCTGATAGTAAGTACCTCTGATAATAACTACTGATTTGTGTTTCCTTTGAGGTACGTATGTGCTAAGTACATAATATGTACTGTATATACTGTAGAGATGAGCTCAAAGAAACATAGTACTGCCTTACGCAATGAGTCCCTTCCACCCTTGAGTCAGCCAAGCAGAAAGCATTCGAGTGTTGTTCAACCAGTAGAGCAGTTGCCTGTGCCGCTATCTCTAGGGGAGATGGGGAATGAGGATTCAAAACACTCCATCGATGCTGTCATCACAGGTCCAGAGGTTGAAGAATTGAAGATCACAGACGAGATGCTACAAAAGGTACATACATACGTTCATAGGTAAAGTACACACAGTGAGCACCTTTGAAACACCATAGATACTCGAGTAATTCCAGTGTTAGAAATACGGAGCAAATGGTGGACGAACAGAAAATGTCCTAGCATCATCATTTGGGGTCAGACAATTTCAGCTTTGCTTGGGCAATTTTTTATCACCTAGAACATCACTGTGTGTATTTGAAATCATCATTTAGGTAGTGCTCAATCAAATGTCTAACCCAAACTACGTATTTTGAGGTTGGACAAAGTACCAAAATGGTTGGACAATATCTAAATGCTGACCATTTTGTCTAACACCATAATTCCTACATGTATTAGTGTCGTATATCCAGAATATTCCATAAACTGAGCTATAATTATTGTATACTGTACATACATACGTACATACGTACGTATGTACGTATGTACGTACATGCCAGGCTTGCTTGGCTGACCACTTATTTTCCCATTCTGTTGGAGAGGATTTCAAAAAAGTGTGGCTTAGCAAAACTACATATGTATGTATGCACGTACGTACGTATATATGTACAGTGGGACCTCACAATGGAGGACCATCCCAGGATTACAGGGTTTTCCCCAGGACAAGAAATACCTAACCCTTATCTATGATGTGTACACACATATGTATCTATGTATGTATGCAGTGTTCTAGCCAGAAGAAAATCACAGTGTGGGGGCATCACTCGTAAACAGTACCGTTCTCGTGTTGTGCCTCTTACAAATTAAACACAACAATCCTACCACTGTTGTCCCAGCAGTGTTATAAACTGGAACATGCCATGGGAAATCCTTTTCCCATACTACATTGTGCCCCATGTGATGTTTTTTAGTTCTAAATTCATTTTGCTCAGCGTGGTGGATCTGACACACAGCGTGGTGCTGCGCCATGGTACCGCGCTTTAGCGAGAACACTGTGTATGTACATACGTGCGTACGTATTAGTGTTGTGTGATTAAATTGATTATTAGATTAATTGATCTGTGACAAGTTGTAATCGTTGCAATCCATTGCCATGAGAAATCGACAATTACTTGAACAAATTGTAATAGCAGCACAGGTCATGGATAAAATGTCTGACACTGAGCATGTGCAGTTAGATATCACTGAAATCGAGTGTGGAGAATGGCTGAAGAATCTGAGGACCTGCTAGCAACAGCTAATTTGAACCTCTCAAGAATAACACCAGTGACAATATCACTGCTAAGAGAACATGTCTATACACTGAAAATGCATCCATGTTGTGTTTTTTGGCTGAAAACATGTATGATGTACTGATTGTGGTGAATACTTTTTTCAACACATCTTAATTTGATACTGCGTTTTTAAACTTTTAGCTTTTCTGTTGAGTTTGATCACCTATAGCTTTTGGGCTGATTAATCGAAGCATTGTGATTACTTTCAATGTTGATCAGTAGTAATCAGCAATGCTGATTTTTTTTATTAATCGCACAACACTAGTACATACGTACAGTGCCTCCACAATCTCACTTTCTGTCAGTCATCAAATAGTAAAACGGAGAAATTATTGTGTTGCTGTGCTACCAAGTAAGTCAAATTCTTTCTTGTGATATGGCCTGTTCTCTGCACATACGCATGCTTACGCACACGTGCACGCACACGCACACACAGATGCACACACACACACACACACACACACACACACACACACACACACACATACACACACACGCACGCACGCACGCACATGCACACACACACACACACACACACACATACACACACACACACACACACACACACTCACACACACACACACAAGCCCACGCATAATCATGTGCGTACATGCGGTTGCTCTTTTTTGTGAAGAAGGGATAAAGTTACATACCTAAGTACGTACTGTATGTGCCAGAAAAACAGGTCGTGCGGAAACACATAGATACACACCCACGTATTCTCCACTACCGAAAGTCCCCATCTATACATTACCATTCATAGGGTTCATGTACTGTGTGTACGTCCTCTTGCCTGTTTCCCAGTACAGCATACTCATATCCGTATAGATGCAAACTGAAAGCTGTACCTTGGTAGTGTTTGTAGTGGCATACAGGTAATTGGCAGTAACAAAAGACTTGCTTTTTTTATTCACAACATCAGAAGGAAATTGGGTACATTGTGGTTTGTAGGGGGCATTGAAGAGGTGGACTAGTAGTTGTTATGGCACTGCAAAATATCATACTTCATTACCACTGAACAAAGCCCACTTGTTTATGGGGTTGAGAAAGTTTTTACCTTGCAGTCATGACTCTTTAGTCTAGTCTGACCTGGCCAGACCGAATTCCATTTTCCTCCTGCAAATGGAGGAATTCGGTCTGGCCATGTCAGACTACTTTAGTCCGGCCTTTGATAATCCAGAACCTTTGTTATATGTATGTCCAGCCAGTGGAAATGCATACCCAATGCGCACAGAGCACTGTAAGATTTGTTAATTCAGCATCTTTTAGTGGAATGAATGTGGCCGGATTAAAGAGTCACAACTGTATTTCGTTATTCTTGAATTCGCTTGCAGAAAGTTTTGCACACTGTTGTCTGAAATTGTCGGAGCCTTTTGTGGCAGATTAACAAGTATGCGCTGTGATCCATAGAGCAGGCCCCAGTCCACAGGATTCCCGTTTCATAGATTTTCGATTATCTGGTGCTTTCGTATGCAGCAAACAAATTGTCATGGTAGAAATTATCAAACATGCTGGAACAGTTTGTAAAAGTTGTTCTTTTGGACTGATAGTGCATGTCACAAATTTTATCTTCAGTAATCATTAATTAATTAATTAGTTGTGACATGCATTATCAGTCCAAACAAGCACACACACACGCGTGCATACACACACACAGACACACACACACACACACACACACACACACACACACATACACACTGCCAATGTTAAGGAGTATGCATACGTAGGTATCTACTCCTATTAATCACACTTCAAGACAGCGACCTTCAACCCTCTGTGCATGTTGTGGATATCAGCTTGATCCAGTACTTCTTATAAGATGCCTTAAATTTATTCAATTTACGTAGTTGTTCCCTTAAGATTACATAAGATACACCTACCTACCTACCTACGTACGTAGATGGCATTTCATTCAGAAGGTCTCAGTCAGCTTTAGTTCTAATGGAGGAGTTAATGTGTATAGTAGTTTTCCCATCCAGTGTAAGTTGTTAGTGTTTCTGTGGCCAGGGTTGGTGTTTACTCTCAGTTGGGCACAGGGGAAAATGACAGAGTACAAAGTCCATTACTGTTACTATAGGTATAGGTATGTATGTGTACCTGTTAGTATAAGTATTCGTATGTGTACCATTTAGTATTGGTACATAGGTATACGTATGTGTACCAGTTAGTATTGGTACATACGTAGGTGAACTATGTGTACCTGTTAGTATTGGTACATACGGTACGTAGGTGTACATATGTGTACCAGTTAGTACAAGTGTATATACTAGGTGACCCTATGTGTGTAGAGATGTATTCCCTTGCCCATGTTTAGACAGTAATACAGTATTGTGTGAAGTATGTGTACTAGGGGGATTCCCTAGCTTGGGTACAAAGGGGTTTTCCTCTTAAATTGATTAAGATTAATGTTGTTTGTCGTCTTTAGAAAAATGCAATGACTTCACTATCTCTGCTATTCGACCAATGTTTACACAAAATTGGCTCAAATTAAATTACTGTTGTACTGTGATTTATTCCAGAGTTGTGTAATCCATTGGTAGTATTAAAGCATTCTTTTGTTTGTTATTTTAGTGCATTATGCAAACTTGTCTGTTTGCTTTGCTTTGCTGCACGGGCGCGCACGCGCGTGTGTGTGTGTGTGTGTCTGTGTGTGTCTGTGTGTATGCGTATGTGTGTGTGTCTGTGTGTGTCTGTGTGTGCGCGCACCCATGTTGTGTGTGTGTGTGTGTGTGTGTGTGTGTGTGTGCGCGCGCACTTACGTGTTGTGTGTGTGTGTGTGTGTGTGCACGTCCGTGCGTGTGTACGTACGTGCGTGCGTGCATGCATGCATACGTGTGTGCGTGCATGCGTGCATACATGCATGTGTGTGCTGCGTGCATGTGTGTGTGCATGTGTGTGTGTGTGTGTGTGTGTGTGTGTGTGTGTGTATGTGTGTGTATGTGTGTGTGTGTGTGTGTGTGTGTGTATGTGTGTGTATGTGTGTGTGTGTGTGTGTGTGTATGTGTGTGTGTGTGTGTGTATTTTCATATATGTACATGTACAAGTACGTAGATTTGATCAGACAGACACTATGTTCGTAAGGACATGTTTTGCTGCAAATGTGCCAATCATGACTCTATCCCCAACTCTAGTGTGTCCGTATATCCCAATGCAGGCTCACACTCCGAGGCAGGTCCTTCAGGGAGGTGAGAGGACAACTGTCACTCGTAAGCTCCTAGTGCGAAAGAAAGTGCTCCAGCCACATGAAGAATCACAAAGAACTGGAGGAAGAAAGTGAGCAGACCTTTTCTCCAATGCAGTATGGTTTCTTTCCGGGGTGGCAAGGAGGGTATTTGGCCTGCCCTTAGAAAGATCCCCCCCCCACGAATACGTATAATGATATTTGTCACTTAATATTTCATACACAATATGGCTGCCTGATTCCCCCCCTTATATCACATCGCTACATTTTTGCCCTCCCCTTTCTATTTGTGGTGTGTGTATGTATACACGTGTGTGTGTGTGTGTGTGTGTGTGTGTGTGTGTGTGTGTGTGTGTGTGTGTGTGTGTGTGTGTGTGTGTTACTACTAGGGGGAAATGAGTGTAGTCTGCCCTTATCCAAATAGTTCAGAGTTGAAAAGATGATCGAATTACTTACTGTTGTTGTTTTCCCCTGTGTCTGAGCAAGGGTCCCCTAATATGGTCCGGGATGTGTAGCTGTTGTTTGCCACAGTCTACTGTGTCTCCCCCCTGTGGGTAAACAGGACATACATACCTGTAAACCACCTTTGGACCTATCAATGGTGCCAACAGTCCAACACATTAACCTCAACATGATGCAATTCCTGTTTACAGGTGTGGGGGGTATGGAGAATCTCTGTTTACACCCAAAGTGTGTTTGTTGATCACACTCAGTAGGGGGAGATCCCTTGTTAATACGAGATCATGCATGGGTGCTGAATATTCCACCACACACACACACAGGTGTTCCATCACCACACACACACACACAGGTGCTCAATATTCAGTTGAATCTTGTGTGACTGTGTATGTTATTGGAACAGTAGAGCTGGCTAAGTACGTACAGTACACGCGTATATGGTTACCTCTCAAGTGGACACAAATTAGCACTTGTTTTCAGAGCTGCATATGTGCATAGTACTGTAGGGTTGGTATGTCATGGGAAGTAAAAGTTATGCGATTTTGACCACCACAGCCACTATGCGTCTTTTAATTTTGCGATTTTCTTGACATGCAGCATTGTGTGGTATCAGACATTAAACATAGTGTAATTTTTAATTATGCGATTTTCTTCAAAATAGCATAATAGCATAATGAAAACTACAGCATAACTTTCCATTCCTATGGTATGTACATACGTATGGAATTGCATACTATACATACGTATGTGTGTTTTTCTTATGTGTAGTATTGCTGTACTGAAGCCTATTCCTCAAGGAACCAACATCAAGGAAGTTGTCAACCTCGGTTAGTATATACGTACGTACTTACGTATATATGTACGTACATGCACTATCCACTTCGATCTCTTCCAATGCCTCCACGTGTAGTACGTATGTGTGTATGTGTGTGTGTGTGTGTGTGTGTGTGTGTGTGTGTGTGTATGTGTGTATGTGTTTGTGAGTGAGTGCTCTCCTTGTATTTTCCATTTTTTATTTGTACTCATACATACATAAGTACGTACATACTGTACATACCGGTATGTCATTTCTTGCCCCATTCACACACACATTCAAATACACACACACACACACACACATACACAACACACACACACAAACACACACACATACACACACACACACACACACACACACACACGTACACACACACACACACACACACGTACACACACACACACACACACACACGTACACACACACACGCACACACACACACACACACACACACACGTACACACGTACACACACACACGTACACACACACACACACACACACACACACACACACACACACACACACACACACACACATACACACACACACACATACACACACAAACACACACACACACACACACACACACACACACACACACACACACACACACATACACACACACACACACAGGTGCCCCTCCTCCTGGCCCTCGAGTAGACGAGAGTGGAACATTTGTTCCTCACAGTTTGCTGGGAGAAGTGGACGACTATGCAGCTGAACTCCAGAACACTGTCAGTGAGACCACATTCAACAGGACCATCGCTCAGCTCTCAGCTGTAAGCAGCATCATAGAATTGAGGATTACGTATGAGTGGAACCTTTGTACTGCAACATCTTGATAATCCAGCATTCTCTCTAATCCGATGTTATGAGGGGACAATCACCATATTAGATTGTACTAAGAATCCCTTGATAATCCGACAACCTGAGCTACGTTATTGTGCCCTGTTTGAGAGTGTTGGATTGTGGAATTTCCACTGTGCTTACGTACAAAGATAAACCTCATTTTTCAGCACCTCAGTATTCACCCTCAGTATGTGTATGTGATGTAGTACGAGCCAAACCTGATGGCATTCTGTGCTACCATTTCCATTGTATCCTTTGTACCTACATACGTACACATGTGTGTTTGTATCCTGGTGTGTGGGCGAATTATGGGTGGATCAAAGGAAAAAGTGTGCTGACATTTGTGATGTAGCACAGGTCACTGATATACGTACACTTCCTAACTGATGTCAATTGATGTCAATTGGTAGAGTAAGTGGCTGGAGCTGATCAACTCTACATGAGACTGTACACACGAAAAGTCAACAGTGAAGGGTTGCCAGGATACAACTTAGTTATATCCTGTCCAGGTGTGCTGCAGCAGAGAAATACAGTGCTGATGACCTTGGGCTTCGCCCTCGGCCAATCAGCACTGTATTTCTGCTGCAGCACACCTGGACAGGATATAACTAATACATACATGTCCCAAACATACATATGTACATATGTGTGTATACATGTCCCATACATACATATGTACGTATGTGTGTATACATGTCCCATACATACATATGTACGTACGTATTCAGGGGCAGCGGCACATGTTCCAAAGTGCATGAGGGGGGCTCAAATTTTTGCCCAACTAAGTTGGTCTAGTCCTACAATAGTCTTCTATGGGTGCGCGCCTTCAACGAATCAAAATGGCGGATTTCATATTGAATGAAATGGCAGTTCCATGCATGGGAAAAATAATTCCATAGTGTTCGCTTTCGAGATTGGAGTATTTTGAGGTAAACTACTCATATTACTAATTATAATTTAGTTAGTATCATTCCTAGTAATATATATCAGAGGTCCTTAGGATTGTACAAGTATCCAACTTTGCATATTCTGGATAGTTTTTTTTTTCAGGCTTGCATTAAAGTGGAGGGGCGGCGCCCCTCTGTTCTGCAGAGTGGAGGGGCTTAAGCCCTCCCCCCCCCTGCCCCCCTTGTTCCACTGCCCCTGGTACGTTTGTGTGTATACATGTCCCATATGTACAGTGAATTCTCGTTAATCCGCCACCGCTTTATCCGCCAAACCCTTTTATCCGCCATCAATTCTGTGCATGAATTATGACAAAATGCTGCAAATTGATTTGGATAATCCGCCAAACTCATTAATTCACCAGTATTCTTCAGAACGAATTGTGGCGGATTAACAAGAATTCACTGTATGCACATATGTACATAGGTGCCACCTGTATATCGTCCACCTACATCCGCTGAGAAAGTACCCAAGTTGTCATTTCACGAGAAGCATTCCATCCCTTACGAGTCAAACGCTCTTGATCGCTGGAAGACAACGATGATGGACAGGAAGAGGCAGCAGGAACAACTTGCCAACAAGATTAGGTCTTCTCCCCACAAGCTGACCATGAACCAGGGGGATGGGTTCAGAGGCATACAGGAACAGAGGTCAGCATTTTGCCCATACTTGGGCTGGGTTTGTCTGGAATGGAGGGTTTTTTCTGGGGGGGAGCAAAAGGGGGCAATTTCCCCAAATATGGCCATTGTGACTGATCACTATGGCAACTGTTTACTATGATGACCTATTTGTGGCAGCAAGTCATGCTGCTGAGTACATGTACAGTATTATATGGCTTTTACGTATATGTGTATAGCACATGTTGCACATACGTATGTGCACTTATGTATGTGTATGCATACTTGTCAACTTGGCAAGTCATGCTGCTGAGTACATATACGGTATTATATGGCTTTCATGTACAGTCAAACCTCGTTAGTGAGTACACCTGAGGACCCTCCAAATTGCTACTCACTATCAGTAGTACTTGCTAACCATATAGATTAGTATTATGGGTTATAAGCTGGGGTATCATATCCTTGTACTTCCTAACCAGGTATTACTCATTAACAGTGTTCTTACTAACGAGGTTCTACTGTATATGTGTATAGCACATGCTGCACATGTGTGCACTTATGTAAGTGTATGTATACTTTCATCAAAAATACTACCCGGGAGTTTTCCCAGGAGTTTTCCCAGGGGATTTTGAGGGCTTTTGATATACATAGATCTTAGGGACCGCCCACTGATTTGTTGTGGAAAAGTGTTGTGTAACTGTTGTATTTGACATGTTCACTGCAAATGTTGGTCATAATCATGTACGTACGTACATACGTACGTACATACGTATGTATGTACGTATGTATGTACATATGTATGTACATACATATGTATGTACATTCATATGTATGTACATACGTACCTGTATGTATGTACATACATATGTACATACGTATGTATATACATACGTACATATGTATATACTGTACATACAGTACGTACTTACACATGTTTGTGCATACTGTAGAACACTGGTTGATAGAGCTATACCACTGCTGGAGCATGGAAAAGGATGTGAGTGTGCGACTGTTCATATGTGATTCTTTACAAACCATGCCATTTTGAGCAAGTGTGCATATTTCTTTGTGTAAGTATTATGTGTGTGTGTGTGTGTGTGTGTGTGCATGCGTGTGTGTGTGTGTGTGTGTGTGTGTGTGTGTGTGTGTGTGTGTGTGTGTACATGTGTGTGTATGTGTTTACCTTCATGTAGGAATGTATGTATTGTACATATGTATGCACGTACGTACGTATGTGCATACAATATGCATAACTTTAACAACTTCATGTGTATGTATGCAGATCGAGTGGGTAGTGAATTCTTCAGTCAAGGTGTTCAACTCGGAGATACCGAGACTGGAATAAGGTTTGTCCACCAACACATACACATATGGCAAGTGTGTATATTATGTGTGTGTGTGTGTGTGTGTGTGTGTGTGTATGTACAGTGAATTCTCGTTAATCCGCCACAATTCGTTCTGAAGAATACTGGTGGATTAATGAGTTTGGCGGATTATCCAAATCAATTTGCAGCATTTTGTCATAATTCATGCACAGAATTGATGGCGGATAGAAGGGTTTGGCGGATAAAACGGTGGCGGATTAACGAGAATTCACTGTATGTGTATGTGTGTGTGTGTGTGTGTGTGTGTGTGTGTGTGTGTGTGTGTGTGTGTGTGGTGTGCATACGTACAAACATGGGAGTGAACAACACATCATTGTAGTTCCAGTATGTTGTATTCCTCCACCTGTGTATGCAGGACTACAGTGACCATGACGGAACAGGGACATCCTCCAGAGCTGGAGCTTGTTGGTGTACCAGACTACATCAGGAGAGAGAAGGGAGTCAGTCTTGGGTTGGAGAAGAATGTTCCCTCCCACTACACCTGGAAGGAGTCCCTCTACCTTGCTCAAAGGAAGAACGACTTGAAGATGGTCTCAAGGGAACTTGATCCTCACTATCCTGTGAGTTACACCACTTCTTTTCTTATTTAGTTTTGCCTATTCCGCCTTGTATAGTGAGTAGTGTGGTGTTTCCAAGCCATTCCTGCTGCCACCAGTTTATTACAAGGAGGTGGTAAGAATGGCTCAGTTACCCCACACTACATAGTAAGTACGTATGTGTACATACGTATGTACGTACGTACAGTACGTACCTTGAAGGTGGTACTGAAGCTGTACCCGTTACTTGTTTGTCACTCACCACTGGATTGGGAGCTTTCTGTATAGGCAGGGATAGAATGATGAGCATTTACTGTATAGGGTCTGTGTCCTGTGTTCTGTGTAGGGTCTGTGTCTTGTGTTCTGTGTAGGGCCTGTGTTCTGTGTAGGGTCTGTGTCCTGTGTTCTGTGTAGGGTCTGTGTTCTGTGTTCTGTGTTCTGTATAGGGTCTGTGTTCTGTATAGGGTCTGTGTTCTGTGTTCTGTGTTCTGTGCAGGTCCTGTGTTCTGTGTAGGGCCTGTGTTCTGAACAAGGGGAATTTTATTGTGTGGTTGAACATTCATCAATTTTGTAAATGATTATATGTCTTTAGAATAGTTTACCTAATTCCCAAAGTCCCCATCCTCATCTGTGGATGCAAATGTAAGCTACTCCGTTCATAAAAGTAAGAAATTGCATTTTTAAAAATCTGCCAGTTTGTAAGTTGTAACTTCTCCTGTACATATGTATGTACATACGTACATAGTTAAAGGTACACTGTACTTGCATCACAGGATTTTTCAAGCCTTGAAGTTGTCGGTCGATCCACAGCTCTCCCAAGAGAGGGCGAGGGGTATACTGCTCTGCCGAGAGTTTCTTCACTGGATTCACTTGAGCTTTCCAGTGATTCAGAATCAGAACCGGAACAGAACATCTTGGAACTGGACCACATGTACGTAGGTGTGGTATATTACACATGTATTAGTTATATCCTGTCCGGCTGTGCTGTAGCAGAAATACAGTGCTGATTGACCGAGGGCTTTGAGATCATCAGCACTGTATTTTTCTGCTACAACACACCTGGATAGGATATAACTAAGTTGTATCCTGGCAACCCTTCATTGTTGACTGTTGGTGTGTACAGTCTCATTTAGAGTTGATGAGTTCCAGCCACTTACTCTACCAACTGACATCAATTGACATCAATTAGGAAGTGTGCGTATATCAGTGACCTGTGCTACATCACAAGTTTCAGCACACTTTTTCCTTTGATCCACCCATAATTCGCCTGCACACCAAGATACAAATGGGTATTGGTCAGTGCTGCCTGTGTAGTTTCTGATCTATCATCTGAATTCAGTCCATTTAGCATCTTAGGCACATGTGTATAGTAGTCTTGGGGTGTACTTACACACACACACACACACACACACACACACACACACACACACACACACACACACACACACACACACACACACACACACACACACACACACACACACACACACACACACACACACACACACACACACACACACACACAAACACGCACGCACACACACACACACACACACACATACACACACACACACACACACACACACACACACACACACACACACACACACACACACTTTCTTCCTACTCCTCTCCACAAAGGGAACCTCTTGCTTCACAAACTGACTTGTCTGTCCCAATGTTGGGTCCTGCTCTGTGTGTTAATGATGATGTTCTGAAATGGGAGGGTCCTCCACGATTTTCTGCAGCCTCTCCTAAAGGTAATGTGCACCTCACGTGAATTATTAATGTAAATACATGTCTTTGTCCGTGATATGCACCACCAACCATCTTATTTCCTTAGCCTGTACGTATGTACGAACATATTAGCTATTGCATGCTTATGTTCCTATATATGCACTTGTGTGTGTGTGTGTGTGTGTGTGTGTGTGTGTGTGTGTGTGTGTGTGTGTGTGTGTGTGTGTGTGCGTACATGCATGTTTTCTGCATGCATTTATATGTATCACACATACATACGCATATGGATGTGTATGTACATTCTGGTAGCACTTACACTTGCCTCAATTCATAGTAGAATATCACTTCACCCTCTTCTTCTTGTAGAATTCTTTGTGTCCTTTACATCAGAGCCGAAGGAGATTGTGCGTTCTTCCCTCCTCCTTATCAACTGTGGTACCACAGCTATATACTTCTCTTGGGAGAAGGTACCTCGACCGAACACCTTGCAGACGCAGTTCAGTGAAGGTGTTCAAAGGTTTTACTTTGACACCCGCGGCGGTGTACTTCTACCAGGACAGTCACTGACGTTTGAATTTATGTTCAAGTCAGCCATGTGTGGTGTGTTCACAGAGTACTGGGCACTGTGTACAGGCCCTGTTCTCTGTGGGGGTCGACCCATACATGTCAAACTCACTGGTATTGCACACACAGAGGACACACACGACCAGCAGCGTAACACCATTGCAGTGAGTCCCCCAGCGTGTGTGTGTGTGTGTGTGTGTGTATGTGTGTGTGTGTGTGTGTGTGTTGTGTGTGTGTTGTGTGTGTGTTGTGTGTGTGTGTGTGTGTGTGTGTGTGTATGTGTGTGTGTGTGTGTGTGTGTGTGTGTGTGTGTGTGTGTGTGTGTGCTACACATTCGCATACACAATGCAGCGGAGTCCGGTTTATCCAACAGCATCTGTTCCCCATAAATGTGTCAGATAAACCAGGTTAAGTTGTGTGCAACTCTGTGAAGGGGATTCACACCAGAGGGCTGGATAAGTGAGGTTTGCGGATAATACAGTCTCGGATAAAGCAGTGTCAGACACGTACACACACTGGATGTGACTGTATTATAAGCAGGACAGCAACAGTACACATACGGCAGAGTACCAACCCTAGGGAAATTTCAAACCCCCAATAATTTCACGAAATTTTCCCATTTTAAAAAGCGGGACGGAAACATTCACAACTCAAACTTTTGCAATGCTTGCACCTCTGGGCCAAAATTTCCACATTCATACATACGTATGGCAGAGCTAGAAATAGCTGCCTGCCATATCTGCCATTTTCCGAACAAAGCATGAATATGGCTGACCGAAATTGAGTTGGGTCAGCCAAATGGCTGACTGCTAAACTGAGAGCTGAGTCTCTGATATTGGTTATTACAGTTGAAGGTCAATTTGTTTTGCCAATCTCAAGGCTCAGTGCTGAAGATTCCTTTGTATTACGTATGTACACATGTACATACGTAATCTCTGATGGTTAGAAATGGCTGACCAATCTTCAAAATGTCCTACCAAGATCAGCCATTTGTCCTAGCAAAGGTCAAATGCTATTTATACCCCTGATATGGTATTTGTGTGTACTTGAAATGTTTGTGAATGAAGCCCATTCATGACACTGGGATTCTGCGAGTGGTATTGACAGTCAGAATTTGTTGTTGAACTTTAGTAATAACTCACAAACCAGATCTTGGTTTGGCGAGATTGATATACGTACATAGTGTCTAGTGATTCTTATTTGCAGTACATTGTAGTGTGGTGACTTCCCGTCTGGGCTCCTCACTCTGGTATTTGCTGAGATGTATTACCATTAGACAGTTTCTGTGGGCTTACCTCCCAACGCTTCCAACAGTTTGCATTGCAGTGAATTATGTACACATTTGCGTGCGAATCTATTCAGTTTTGGTGAGGGTTGACGTTTGATGGGCAGCTAATTGTACTGCATGTACCTTTGCATAAAGTGGGCACTTGATTGCTGCCCGGATGTGTGCCTGCCTCGTAATATAGAACACTGATGTGGTTAGTTTGGTGTCTCTAATCTACACCCACTCGGCTGCAGGGGTACACACTCGCTCAATCAGTAACACTTTGGGTTGAGCAATCTATCAGCTACGCTCCCTGATTTTGAGTACATAATAGTTTGTTTTTGTGAAAACCTGCTTTGAATATGTGTGGGTGTGTGGGTGTGTCTGTGGATGTGATCAACTTGTGGGTGTGGCCTGCCTATCCTATGCTATACTGTGGGTGTGGCCTGCCTATCCTGTGCTATACTGTGGGTATGGTCTTCCTATCCTGTGCTATGCTGTGGGTGTGACCTGCATGTGCGGTGATATGTTGTGGGTGTGGTCCACTTTGAGTAGTGTGTTTGATCATAGACAGTCTGTGGTTTGATGTAGTGTATAATGCCTCCTTCACCCTCACCCTGCAGAGGACACTGGTCCACCAGGTAGCCATGACAACAGCAAACAAACTGATCAATCAGCTCATTAACAGCATCTCTTCCCCTCCCCGCACACCCTCCCCCCAGCCGCAAGCTGCATGTCTGGTGAGTCCACACATACGTATATACCAGTGTTTCCCCCAGACAGAAATTAAACGGGGGGTGTGGCGGTTAGCGCTGCTGGGTGCCTGGCTTTCTAGTTTTCTTGGCTGAAAACTCTGGTTTTTTTTTACAATTAGAGGTGGGCATTTGCTGGAGTGAACAACTATATTAAACATATTGTATCGTTGTTATCAGTGACAATATGTTTATTATTAGAAATTAGTTGTTTCTAGCTTTTGTCAAGCTTTTAGTGCACTACATTAATGTTGAAAGTTTTGCTATCCAAGATTATAGGGGGGCGCAGCACCCCTCTACCCCTCTTTAGGGGAACACTGTATATGCAAACATACATATGTACATATGTACAATGTATACGTATATAGTATGTGTATTATCATTCTGTATGTGTGTATTTTACAGTACATACAGTATGTATGCACTTGTGGATTTTGCACTGACATGCATGTGGCATACATGAACGTACGTACATACATACGTCTGTTTAGACATCGGATATTCTTCATGTTGTTATTTCATGTCATCACTTTGCCTTCAGGAAGAAGACCTCTTTGCTGAGAAGAATCCTCAGGTTTGTGTTTGGTTGTGTGTTGAAGGTAGCAGTCACTTATCCCTACACACATGCATGTGGATGCACGCATATGTGTGCGCACACACATACGTACGTATGCAGGGTTTTATCTGGGGGGGGGGGACCCTGGGTATGGTTCCCCCCCAAAATAAAAATATGCAGGCTTAATTTTTGTGAAGGAACGCTGTCATGAATTGATCATAAATCCATTTATAAAGGGTAAAATTTGCCAAAAATGCTTATATTTTTAATAGCTTGTATTAATCAATCTTGAATCCATTGGTAAGTATGTTTATTTAGCAGTTACATTGTCAATGAATGCATGTGTCAAAATTTAGGAGTTCTAATGTAAATTGCACGTGGTTTAGCTTTGTTCCAAACAGCATGGCATAAGCATTCATGCAAGGATTTATTCATGTATAGGTACTTACGCATGCTTGCACATGTTCAGGGTTTCTTTTAGAGGAAAGGGGGCACAGGGGGTATATTTCCCTTGAAATTTTATCCTAGCTATAACACACATGCGCAGTTGCAACAGACCAATCTGTGGACTGTATTCAGAAACAGCTTGAGTGGCGTAAAACAGCCTCATTTATCATCTTCTGAGGCATGAAAACTAAAAATTTTCCTGGGGGAGCATACCCCCAGACCCCCCTAATTCAGACCACTATCATTCCACATGTATATCTGCCCACCGTTACGTACATCACTATACTTTGCCATTGCCTCATCTTCATCATTATTCTGAAAGAAAACCTGATATGCATGCTGCATGCATGAGTGTGGTTTTTAATATCATTGAATACACAACATCATGCTTACGCCACGCCACGCCGCGCCGCACCACGCATGTGTGTATATACATACATACATATAAATAGATGTGTAGGTTCCCCCCCAAAAATTTGACCCCAGATAAAACCCTGGTATGTACACACGTGCGCACGCACACACACACACACACACACACACACACACACACACACACACACACACACACACACACACACACACACACACACACACACACACACACTGTACTACTTTACATTGTTGCTGAATACATAGTCAGTTCTTGGTAATCTGCCACCAAACCTACATACTGTAGCAGTGAACTGTATGCTAACAAATATGCTCATTACTTGTGCAACCCATCACTCTCCCTCCAGCTGTACCACAACTATGATGGTATTGTTGCTCTACGGAGATTGTACATGGAAGTGATGGATCCCTCACTGGAGGAGCCGATGGAGGAGCCGGTCTCCTCAGAAGGGGGCAAGACAGGGAAGAAGGATGACAAGGGAAAGAAGGATAAGACCGCTGGAGGAGATGCTAAGAAAGGTACATTCTCTCACCTTTTGAATGTTCTTTTTTTTCTTTCTTCATTCTTTGTTCAATGTTGTTTATACGTAATTGGAATCAGTATACATTCATGTACAGTGGGACCTCCGAATAATGCACACTATGGGACAGTCTTTGTCAGGAGGTTGTCCTCTTTGGGAGGTTCATAATGTATTGGAACTATAAGGAGGAATATTTTGGGACCACAAGCTGTGTCCTTTGTAGAGAGGTTGTCCTTTATTGAGAGTGTCCACCATCCAAGATTCCAGACTATACGTACCGTATTCTCCTAAAATTCATCACTCCTAAAATTTGTCATCGAATTTTTAGTAGGAAAGTCCATTCTATTAGTGACAAACTTCCTGTTTCATGGTTCTGGCAGTGTTCTCCCCAGAAATATTTTAAGGCATGTTGAAGTTCATGCCACTTTGAGTGTACATATTATCCAGGGCGGATGTAGGAAAGCTCTAATATAGGGGGGCTCAAGGAAAAAAGGTTCCCAAGTTGCTGGTTGAACTTAACAGATGTTAACCAGGTAACTTGGGGACCTTTTTTTTTTTTTTTTGGTGAATGGGGTTTCCTGTCTACCTAAATCACTGTATACTTCTTGTTCCAGCAGATTCACGACTTATGTTTCCTGTTTTAATGCCTTCTTTCCTCTAAAAATGCAATCAACTTAGCTTCCAGTCTTCCAAAACGCAAGGCGGTTCAGTTCAGCATAGATACTCGACCCTTTTGCATCATTTGTTCTCCTAAAAAATACTCTAAAGGCCCATAGACGTACACTTCTGTAAACAAACTAGGAAGAAAAGAAGGCATGTCGGGCCGACATGTCTTAAGATACCTGGGGAGAACACTGGGTTCTGGCAGCATGCTGCATGGCAGACTAACTCTAATCATTCGTCACCAGCCGGATGTAATTCTAAAGTTTGTCATACAGGCCACCAAGAGCTGAACAGCTGAAATTCCTTGTTAATTCTCACGGTATTTGCAATAGCCTACTGTTCGTCGAATACGTTTTCAGTAAATTTACCAAGAACAGTTTCACCGTGAAGGAGTAACCGCGGAAGATCATGGCTTCGAATATCACCCTGGTTTCCCTCAATGGCTACAGCATAGCTGCTACAATCATTGTCCTCTTCTCTTTCACGTTGACATCAGGCGTCCAAATGTCTTGATAGACGTGAAAGCCTCAAAAATGGGAGTTGATTCCTTTCGTTGTCAAGCTGCCATTTTTCAATACAACCTGTCTACTCTAAACCTTCATTGCCTCTCTAAAGATTCATCGCAAATTTTAAATATTCGTCAGCAAAAATGACATATGCCATTCCCACTCTAATACCAGTAAATGGCGAAAAATTGTGTGCACGAGGTGTGACGAGTTTTTAGAGAGAATGTGTTACGTACATACAGTATTTATGCATTAGTGTAATACTTCAAATGTATTGCATGCAATATGGGTTACCAAAGGCTGTACTTGCACACTCAGACATATGGTAAATACGTGTGTGTGTGTGTGTTGCTCTGTGACAGCTGCACAAGTACGTGTGTGTGTGTGTGTGTGTGTGTGTGTGTGTGTGTGTGTGTGTGTGTGTGTGTGTGTACGTGTGTGTTGCTTTGTGACAGCTGCACAAGTACATGTGTGTATGTGTGTGTGTGTGTGTGTGTGTGTTGCTCTGTGACAGCTGTATGTTTCTTTGCAGCCGAGGTGTCACTGAATTGCGTAATTGATACTCCTCTGCAGTAAATTGGAAACTCAAGCTACTGTACTGTACATACGTACGTAATGGCAGACAGTTATCCAACTACTTACTTTATTGACAAATCACCTGACTATGCAGGTGTTTGTCATGTTTGAGCAGCTTGCAGCCACAGAGTCAGACATGGGTGTAGAAGGGGGTGGCTACATGCAGACTCGCGGAGACCTTGGAAAATTTCCTCTGGGAATTCAACGGAGAACATGAATTGAATTTTTGTGAATGAGCCTGCATTTGCAAAAATTCAATTGTGAATATTTGGCTAGATACATAGTGTATTAATTTTGTCTTACATACAGTAGGGACCGGTCTATTCGTGAAAATAAAATCGCGAATTAAAGCCAAATTCTTTGTTTGCGAAATATACGGCCCACAAAAGTTGTCGGTCGGTCAGGTATTTGCAGACAGTGCACACACACACACACACACACACACACACACACACACACACACACACACACACACACACACACACACACACACACACACACACACACACACACACACACACACACACACACACACACACACACACACACATGCTCACAGCAATATTTTCTGAGAGTACCTTGTGTAGCTGACTAGCTGTCTCTGTATAGCACATGGATGCATGATTGTGCAACACACCCTCATAAATATGTTCAGGAGCGCAGAGTGATTTCACAATACGCCTATTATGATCACTGAGTGGTTGCACAATACCCCCTCTTACTAATGGTATGATTTACTGAGTGATTGTGCAATACACCCTTATACTAATGTACAGGATTACTGAGTAATTGCATAATACTCCTTGATATGTCCATAAAAATTTTCTCAATTACTTCATGATTGCTGAAAAACTGTATAGCACTACATTTTCAAGGAGCTTAACTTTCGCATTTTTCAAGGATGAATGCTGGAGCATGAAATTTGCACACCAAGAAAAAATAGCGCACGGTTTGGTTGGTAGCAGCTGAAGGACGGACCCGTGAATTTTTTTTCCAGAAATATTACAAAAGTGCCCAACCACAAAAGTTTCACTTCTCGGAAATTTAGCGCCATTCACTAAGCCTTTATGCATGTCGCGTCTATGTACATGAAGTAGTGTTTAGTGTTGTGGTACGCAGTGAGACCTTACTTATCCGCACCTCAGATATCCAGTCCCCTCACCTTCCACAGTAGTTTCTATTGGAACAAATCTGCACTAATCCTATAGTACACTATACTACTGCTCCCTCGTTTATCGAGTTTCCTCACTTTCTCCAAAATCTCATCCAGAACAGATGTGTGCGGATAAGTGAGGTAGGTATAACTGTACAGGCATGTGTTCTGTGTATGGCATCCAGAATACATGTGCACTTTTGTGAGCACTTACGTGGGTGCATGCGTAGGTACGTGGCCTTCCCTTTATCTGTCATGTGGAAAATTGCACTAGATCTCCAATGTTATGGGTCGTCACACACTTGTGTGTTGTGGTTCCTAGTGCAATGTATTACTATATAGTTGCCATCTGACACTCCACTCAATTGTGTGTTGGTTCCTATGGTCGATGAGGAACGATGTAGGGTGCCGATGTACACGTATAGGAAGCGTGTATGTTTGTGTGTGTGTGTCCCTCACTGAACTCTTAACTGCAAGCTTCAATTCCTACCAGATTCTGTGTTTTGGTGAACATGGTGTTTTCATTGAAGACTGATTGCTGTGTGTGATGTACATACAGTGCATGCGACAAGCACCCCCTTTGAATCCTGTGCGCACACAAGCATACACAGACACACATGCGCGTACAAATACATACGCACATACATACACACATATACACACATGTACACACACACACACACA